>CAJVPZ010000063.1:0-27331 GCA_910592135.1 Racocetra fulgida | reverse complement strand
GTTGGCTTGTTCAGGTTGATCCTGAGCAGGTTGGTCCTGAGCAGGTTGTTTAGTAATTGGAGATTTTGGTAGGTTATTACACTTTTTGGTTAATTGGTTTATAGAGATGTCAGTAGATTTAATTGCAGGTTGAGCGACAGTTGTGTGCTCTGTATGTGTAATTCTGTAATTTGCTGAAGTAAAGCTAGTGTGGTATTTGCTACAGTAGCATTTACCAATGGAAGGTTGATGAGGTACTTGAAAGAAGTGCTTTTTTGTTGAATCGCAAGCTTCAGGTTTAAAAGCATATGGAAGTACTTTGAGATTTTTGGGATCTTTTTCTTTAATCCCTACTCCGTATCGATCATGATAATTTTTGTAGTAATCAAGATTGTAGGAATCTGGATCTTTAGAGATTAAAGTGGGCAT
Source organism: Racocetra fulgida (assembly GCA_910592135.1). NCBI lineage: Eukaryota > Fungi > Glomeromycota > Glomeromycetes > Diversisporales > Gigasporaceae > Racocetra > Racocetra fulgida. The sequence goes on along the minus strand of CAJVPZ010000063.1, from coordinate 26,923 downwards.
AATGTAAAAGAATAGATAGAAGTTTTAGTAAAAGGGTGTGACAAATAAGAGGAAGTGAAAAATAAGGTATGTGACAAATAAGGAGTGTGATAAATAAGGGGTGTGACAAATAAGGTGTCACACAGTATAGCGATCAGCGGATCGACAGGATCGTTGAAAGCTAAAATTTGTGTAAATTTAATTAGAACAAAAATAGTAAAGAAGGTATAAAAATAGATGAAACAAGATTGGGATTGTGTAAATTGATTAGTAATATGGATTAGTAATTGGGATCTGCAAGTTTGGGCGCACTAGGAGGAGCAGAATGCCCCAAAAAAAAGAAAAAAAATTTTTGTAAAAATTAAGCAGAGTTTTTGTAGAGAGTTTTATATTATTTTGTTAATAAAATTAGAAGTTTTTATCCGTTTTAGATGTATTATATATTAAAATAAAGCTCTAATTTAGCTTAATCTTTTTCTATTAATAAGCAAGAAGGGTTTACTTAATAAAATTTTAAGTAAACAGCAAAATATAGAATTTTAGAAATATAATTATAACTCAGTAGCAAAGAGCCTTAGAGCTATAAAACTAGGCCACTTATAAGTAAAATTAAGTGTAGAACAACTTTACTTAGGCAGCCTGAGATAGTTTACTTAATAAAATGTTGAGTAAATAGCAATTGTTTTCAAGAAGAATTTGGTACACGTAATCATCAGGAAGAGTTAGTGATTTGCGTCTACAATTGAATAATTGTTTCTTTTTATATCTTCATTATTATTAAAAAATAATGAACTAATAATTGATCCAGATTTTGTTTTTAATTTGCTGTATTTATAAATTTTAGTAGTATTAATCTAAATTTTTTAAAATATATAATTTTAATAAATTTAAAAAATCTAAAAATATAATAAAAGGGGTGTGGCGACTTAGTGAAGTAGTCAAGTTGTCACTCTCCAAGTGGCACATCCAGAGTTCAATTCCCACCAATGACAAAAAATCGAATTCTTCTATGCATTAATAACTATTTGGGTGTTGGGATGTAGATCTTATAATAATGGTCAGACCAAATAGGTGCAAGGGGTAATGATCGCCTAACGGATGGCTTATCTAATAAGCTCTAATCGGGGTGTAGTACAGACTTGGAAGATCTTGGGACATTTGTATAATAGAGGAGTTATATGAAGGAATACAAACTGATAAAAGGTGGTGTAAACTCATGATAAGTCTCCGGGACCTGTGTAAATCTGTTGAATGTTGTCCCTAATAGGAATCCACTTGGCAAGTCCTGAGTAGAGAGGTAGTATCCTAGCTGGGCTGAAAAAATGTTACAGTCATGTGTAGATTCTACTCTGACCATATGATGATCTATATAATCTAACCAATCAGTGTTTACTATGGTCATTTAAAATTTACAAGATATTTTAACCTTTTTTTTAAAATTCAAACGAAGATAACTCGCATACTATCTAGTTAAGTTTGATAAAATTTTTTTTATTTTAAATCTATGAATACTTAGAATTAAAATAAAATAAAGCTCATTGTATTTAGTCAGGTTTTCGCCAAGATATCTTTGATTAAATTATCAGCTGCCTCTAGTCTTTAAACAATTTTTCTTTGAAAAACCATGACTGGACAGAATATAGATAGTAATAACACTGTGTGTTAAGACTAAGCCTTGACCATGGGATATTGTAAGACTTATTGGTAGCGAAGGCTTAGAAGTTTAGATCTGTATAAATAATTATTTTATTCATTATCTTTGTTTATTTTTATATCTAAAGATTCTTACTTGTTATTAAAGCATAATGACTAAAAGTGAACCAAAGCTTAGAAAAAGGTTGGAAGATAGTAAGGTGGAGTAACTAGAATGTAGAAAAGCTTAGTTAAGAGTTCAAGAAAGGTTAAATTAGTAAAAATAAGCCTGGTAGAAGGTACTGGTTGGCCCAACAAATAGAACTAAACTCAAGAATATGTAAAAGTCTTATTCTTATGTATCTCAAAAGTATAAAAAGGGTGCCTATTCGCTCTTTCAATAAAGCTTTAGATTTCATTATCTTTAATATAGGAGTATTAAGAATTGATTTCTTGAATTGATGTTATATAAGTTATTGTATTTCTTTTATATTGTATTTCCCTTATCTTAACCGTGAAGGCACTTTTCGATTGTATTATACCCTTTTTGTTATTACCTATTACCTTATTACCTTATAAGTCTCGACCCTTAATTTCAATAGTACTGATTAACTATTGTGATTACTGATTTATTTAATTACGATTATATAACTTAATTTATTTACTTGATTGATTACTGATAGATATAATTAAGTGCTTCAATCTTAGAATCTAGTTAAGTTCGATAAAGATTTTTTATTTTAAATCTATGAATACTTAGAATTAAAATAAAATAAAGCTTATTGTATTTGATTAGGTTTTCATTGAGATATCTTCGATTAAATTATCAGCTGCCTCTAGTCTTTAAATATATTAATTTTATATAAGTAATCGCATTTTATTTATTTTATTCAGTAAAATATTACATTATTAATATTAATTTTTTCTTTTAACTTCTAATTGCTTAACACTAACATCGTGCCAGCATTGAATTAAATTCATTATAAAATGAGAATCAATTTCCCATCCTAAGTCATGAGTACCTTCAAATCTTTAAGTATTATGATCCCTTTTCTATATATTTTAATAATTATTCAAAATTTCTCTAGAATTAATCCCAAATTAGAAAAAACTGATATATGTTTTTTAAATCTTAATTTTAGCATCTATAATTCACACAAAACAGAGAAGTTTCTTGTGAACTAGCAGAGAAACAGTACTTTGTTAAATGGTTTAAGGTGAGGAAATGATAAATTCTAATTGCATAAATTTTATTAATATTTAGAAATATAGCACTAACAAAAAAATTCTTTTTATACAGTAATTTTTGTTTCAGAAAACTAGATTGAAGCTTTGTAGCTAATAAAATTCTGAACAATTGGACCGAATCAGTGACACCAGAATTTCATTCTTCATATGATACCAAGTGACTATTTACTTTTTTGTTCTATAAGGTGACGCCAATCAGCTTCTTTGGTTTAATTATAGTTAAAGACTAATGTTCATGCTATTTTAAATTTTCTATACCGCTTAATTCATTAGTTCGCAAATCAAAGGTTTTTTAAAGTTGGCACAACTTATTTTACATAGATAGTCATTTTTAATAACTAGCACAACTTATTTTACATATTTAGTTGTTTTTAATAACTGGCTACGTAAAACTCTGCATATTGTTTTTTTCTTATCTGTATTAGAAATTTATTTCATTATTGAAATAGAATTTGGTAAAATGACAACATAAGTAACTATTCTCAAAAAGGAAAATTACTATACTAATATCATTCTATATTATACCTGAATTAGTCTTATATAGTTCTTTTTTTTTATTCTTTATTTGAAATATATGTATTCAAAGCCCATTAGATGCACACGAATATATTTGTGCAATTAAAATTGTGATACTATTAGAGAGGCATATGAGGAATCATAAATAGGTTGTAAAAAAAGAAAACTTTAAATTGAAGTTGAGAATATAGAAATCAGAGAGTTAGAAAATATTTAAATTGTGCTTTTCAACCTCGAGAAAGCTTTAGAATTTGATTGAAGATTCAAATAAAATATTTCTTATTTATTTTTTTATTAAATTTAAAACTATTATAAATTCTATTTTATCATACTTATTATACTAATCCTTTGATAGCCATCTTTTTTAACACAAAATTTTTATCACAAAAATAAATACAATAAACTTCTAGTATATAAATAAACATAAGTGAAAGTAGCTTATCTACTCAAATTTCTGAAACTAAAAAATGTTCTGATTGTCACATGTTAAAGAAAAAACAAGATTTCTACAGACTTTGTAATAACAATCCACAATATGAGCACGTGACCTGTAATATGTGCTCAGAAAGACGCAGTAAAAAAAGACAAGAAACCAATCCGGCTAAGAAAACTAAAGTAGATACAGACCTTAATGTAATAGTTCTGTCCATTAGCATTTCACTTTCTAGAATTAATAATGCTTCAGATTTTCTCCAAGTTGAAATATTATTAATAATAATTTTGAGCAAACATCAGAAGCTCATCTCTTATTTGATGAAGAAGTTGAAGGCACAATAGAAATAGACAAGCATAATATTCCAAGTGACAAGAATGATGATGATAATAATGCTAAAGCTCTTTTATACTGCATGGATGAAGTAGAAAGGTTCATTGCTCTACAGTTTCAGAATGCTGAGTCATCTAAAGAGTCCACTAAGTTTGTACTTGAAATCGAATTGGATTCAGAACTTTTAAATAGTGTTGAACTTGATCAAGATATTGAAACTGATCTACTAGAGTTGAACAAAATCAAAAATAGTTTTATACAACTAACCAAAATCCTTATCTTACTATTAGAATCTGGATCTAAATATAGTAAAATTAGTTTTAAATTTTTAAAAAAAGAAATTTACAGGATGTGCTACAGTATATTTTTAATGTGCATCACGAGACAACCAAGGAGGGCAAAGATCAGATAACCAGGAGATCAAAAGGCGAAGTGAAGCTCGTGCAGCAATACAATGATTTCTATGTAGAAGTAAAATTACAATTAATATGAATATTTAATTACAATTTGCAAGTGTACAATGTGAACATTTGTGTGCACATGAACAACTATCATATCGGCAAATAGAATTCCCAAAAAATGGATTCAAAAAAACCACCATTATCACTTGAGGAGCTCAGAGTTGTACTGCTATTTTATAGACAATAATCTAATTCGTACAATACATACGAAAGAGGAGATATACTATTGGGCGTCAGTTTATAGCAAGCAAACATATATTACAAACCAAGGTAATCAACTTTTGTCATCTAAAACATACCTTGAACAGTCTGAACTCATAACTAGAGGTTTCAAAATTATCACTTACTTCGATAATAATTTTGTACAGGCTTTGGGATTTATTACTCCACTGTTTAATCGAATTGGTGCACAAAATATAAATGAGATCATAATAGATTCAACATTTAAAACAAATCAGGAATGATTTGAGCTTTTTGTTATAAATGCTAATTGTGGTAGGTATGGTATGCCACTAGCATACTTATACTTACTAACATCAAGTAATTTAGAAACAGTACATCACTATCCAAGTGATGGAATCATAACTCGTGGTCAGAATCTTCAAAGGTTCTTCGCAAGTCTTCACTGAGAAGGCTGTTACTTTCATTTGTCTTGTTAGACAAAGATGTTAATGAAATTTCAGCCGTTAGTGAAGCCTGGTCGTGGACAACAAATCTTCAACTATGTTATTGATATTTGGAAAATGCTATTAATAAACATTTAAAAGATAAAAAGCCATGGTCAAACACTTATTCTAAAGAAAAGGCATTAGAAGCTCATCAACTATTCAATTTCATAGATCCATCGTGGTTATCAACTAGTAGTATTAAAACCTTATGTTCAGAAAAAGAAGCTAAAGAAATAGTAAATATAATTAAGCGTCATACAAATATACACCTATTAATTCCAATAGAAAAGAATATTTTCTGGAGTTCAGCTCATATCTATTACAATTGTGTAAAGGAGGTCTATCTTTTTTGTTACAATAACAAGATTTGCAGATTGTGTAGATACTTTTGAATAAACTGGTACAATAAAAAAGATTGGAAAATGTTTGACCATTCTGCCTATTCGGCAGCTATGCCTTTAGCCCGGACTATAATGATTACAGAGAGTTACTAGAGAGTACTTAAGTATAATTATAAGTACAACTATAATAGACCCCGGCTAGACCGTCTTACTAACATTCTTGCTAAACAGCTAATACCAGACTTCGACCTCAAATTAGCCTAATATAATACAGGTTGAAATTTTCTATCTTGGTGGCAAGCCTTTAAAAAAGACTAGAACAAGGTCATGTCTGCAGATATCGCACCTAATATAGATGAAAGATATCATGTAGATATAGATAATTGAATATGCTCTTGTCCGGTATATGCAAATAGCCATTATTTTCTTTACAAACATCTAGTTACAAAGAAAGTGAAAGAGTTTTGGCTTATATTTAGCGAGACAACAAGATGATATGACTATCCATTATTTGTTTTTTGCAATAATAAACCTCCAGCGATAACTCAAAGAAATAATCCATAGAAAATAACTAATATAATTACTATTGATAAGAATTCTATTACTAGTATTGAGAATTCTACTTCAGAAAGTCATCACCCACGAGACTCGCAAGACGTATCAAGAATAGTGTTTGAAAAAAAGATGGAGGAAAGGCAAGAAATGTACATTCAATATGCAAAGAGGTTTGAGAAGGCGTTAGAATTGTATAAGAGAGAAATGGATAATGATAATTTTATAAAAAATTTTGATACCTTAGTTGGACCATTCATAAAGGCTGTTGGTGAGTGAAGAAGCCTTATAGGCCCATAACCAGCAAGGTACTCAAAAATCAAGTAATGAAAAGCTTGCGTTCTGGTTACGTTAGTTTCTAGTACTAAAAAAACCATAAGCAAGCCTCTTAGATATAGATAACTACATATTATTCTGTAAAAAATAGTTAAGTATTATTAGCAATTTTTTTAAAATAAAATTTTTTTCTTAACAATTATATATATTTGTAATATGTTACCTTTAAAGTTTCGACAGTATTTGCCTAATCTCAAGCAGAAATATCTTGATCTAAGTCACTTAATTAAATGTTACTAATCCAAATTGTTATATATATAAAAAAATCTAACGTTGCTATAAAATTTAAAAGTACTGATCTGAATCCTGTATCACTATAAATTTTTAAAAGTAAAAAAAAAAATTAATTAAATTCAAAAAATAAATAAAACAAGTTACTGTTACTGACCCAAATCGTGCATCTCTATATATAAATTTTTAAAAGAAAAAAAAATAAGTTATCGAGTGTCACAAAGTAAAAAAAATTCGTATGATTTTCTGTTAATGCTAATTGGCTGGATGTAATTTTTTTCAGCGTACTAATGTTAGTGTTAAGCGATTAGAAGTTAAAGAAAGAATTAATGTTAATAATATAATATTTTAGCTAAATAAAATAAATAAAATGTGATTACTTACATGAAATTAATATATTTAAAGACTAGAAGCAGCTGATAATTTAATCAAAGATATCTCAGCGAAAACCTGACTAAATACAATGAGCTTTATTTTATTTTAATTCTAAGTATTCATAAATTTAAAATAAAAAAATCTTTATCAAACTTAACTAGATTCCAAGATCGAGGCACTTAATTATATCTACTGGTAATCAATCAAGTAAATAAATCAGATTATATAATCGTAATTAAATAAATCGTGATCACAATAGTTAATCAGTACTATTAATATTAAGGGTCGAGACTTATAAGGTAATAAGATAATAGAAAATAACAAAAAGGGTATAATACAATCGTAAAGTGCCTTCACAGTTAAGATAAAAGAAATACAATATAAAAGAAATACAATAACTTATATAACATCAATTTGAGAAATCAATTTTTAATACTCCTATATTAAAGACAATAAAATCTAAAGCTTTATTGAAAGGGTGAATAGGCACCCTTTTTATACTTTTGAGATACATAAGAATAAGACTTTTACATATTCTTGGGTTTAGTTCTATTTGTTAGGCCCAACTAGTACCTTCTACCAGGCTTATTTTTACTAATTTAACTTTTCTTGGACTCTTAACTAAGCTTTTCTACATTCTAGTTACTCCTCCTTACTTTCTTCTAACCTTTTTCTAAGCTTTGGTTTACTTCTAGTTATTACACCTTAATAACAAGTAAGAAACTTTAGATATAAAAATAAACAAAGATGACGAATAAAATAATTATTTGTACAGATCTAAACTTCTAAGCCTTCGCAACCAATAAGTCTTACAATATCCTGTGGTCAAGGCTTAGTCTTAATACACAGTGTTATTACTATCTATATTCTGTCCAGTCACGGTTTTTTCAAAGAAAAATCATTTAAAGACTAAAGGCAGCTGATAATTTAATTAAAGATATCTTAGTGAAAACCTGACTAAATACAATGAGCTTTATTTTATTTTAATTCTAAGTATTCATAGATTTAAAATAAAAAAATTTTATCAAACTTAACTAGATAGTACACGAGTTATCTTCGTTTGAATTTTAAAAAAAAGGTTAAAATATCTTGTAAATTTTAAATGACCATAGCAAACACTGATTGGTTGGATTATGTAGATCATCACATGGTCAGAGTAGAATCTACACATGACCGTAACTTTTTTTCAGCCTGCTAGGGTACTAGTAAAGAGGTAGCACTACTTTCGACAGCTCTGAAAAGTTCGAGAAGAAAACTAATAAGCTGTGAATCCAAACGAGAACTGGGTGTTTGGCGAGCACTATACCAACCAGGCCGCTAGAATCGACCAGAGGAAAAGAGCATAGGCCATTATCTGAGTTAAGCCAATAGGAAAGTGGGTAACGTAACTTGTGAACCAAACTGGGCTATCTGGATTGGAAGTTTGGTAAAATAGTAGAAGGGTTCCTGATTGGATGAGTAAGGGCTGGGGTAGAGTGAACTCTATAAGGGCAGAAGTAGGTAACAGTAGTGGCTTCGGCTTGCAAGTACTTGTCCTTGGACATGGTGTAAGTTACTGAAGCCTAGGTCAGCCTAAATGTGGGTATGGAAGGCTTTAGCAGGTTTATCTCGAGGACAAAGAACCCCTATAGGTGGGTCTGTCTTAAAGTCCTAAGTGGGGGATTCGAAAATAAGGGGATACTAATGTATTATTGCTCAGTTAGAAGATTAATGTATATAGGCGCAGAGGGTTTAAATGATTAACTCAGTAGGGTTATAGATACAGCAGCTAGTGTAGGATTTAGTAATAGGGGTCTACTTAAATAAGCAACCAAAAGTTGCAAATGTGGCTAGTTATACTCTCCAAATATGTGTACGGTATAGTGTATACTATACTGTAAAAGTTAACAATATTGAATAAAAGGACAGTAACCAAAAGGTCATCTTAAAACCAAAAAAAAAAAATATATATATATATAATAAAATATAAAGTAGATGCGCAATCACTATAGGTATGTTTTATAATAAATAAAATTATTTACCTCTATATCTTTTAATGATAAATTAAATTTAGTTGCATAATATTGTTTAATTTTTTGAATTTTTCCTTTTGTCATTATATGTTTTTTTGATAAAGAAAATGATTTTTCTTTATTAAAAGATTTATTAAAATTTGATTTAAAAATTTGCTGGTTATATTTATCATTATATTGTAAATGTGCAAAATGTATCTATATAGTTAATTGGTTTATTAAATTTTTATATGGATGTATATGAGAATTAACTAAAGAAATTAGTATTCTACATAATCTTTCTATTAGAAATTGCCATGTTGCCCATGCTGGACCAGTTTTATAAATTGATTCTGTAATATATAAAAGATAATAAAAACTAATAAGAGTTGCCTATAAACGTTCAGATTTTTTTTAATAATATTCTCTAAAAAAATAAATTAATTAAAATTTTCAAAATATTATTTTATAAAATTATGTTTTAAAAACTTATTGTTCATAATGTTTAATAAATTTGATAAATAGTATTTTGATTTCTTTAAGTTCATCTTTTGATAAAGTTTGATTAAGACATAATTTTGTTGCATTAACAAAATTTTAACATTCATTTAAATATCTATAAATTTAATAAAATTTAATAATTATTTATAATAACAATTTTTAAATTTATAAATTATTAAAACTAATTACTTTTTTGGAAGAACCGGGCTGAGATAATAATTAATTTGATGCTATTTGACTTCTTTTGGCCCTGGTAGAAGGGCTAAAATCAACATATCTCTTTTTTAAACTATATTTCCCATAGTAAATTACAAATTGCACCATATATTGCTCTATTACTGTAAGAAGTGAATCAAAAGACTGAAACCAATTCATGTTTATAATTATACCTAGGTGTAAATCCACAGTTTCAGGTGTGAAAAATCTTGATTGTTTGAAATTATTGTTATCTAATAAAAAAGTTTCTAAATTTTATCATTGTATATATCAGATATCAAATATGGCTCATGGTCCTGTTTAATTTATTTACACAAAAGTTCTTCAAACTCCAGTATTTGGAATATTGCAGATTTTGTGTTTTTAGACACAGTAATAGATATACTATTTTAGAATGCCAAATGTGTTTATTATTTACTGATATTTAAATAATAATTCAAACCCATAAGGTTAACATTTAGATCATAATAGATGGTTAGGAAACTCTATATATGAACACTTAAACTCTGAATTATTATCATTTGTATTTTTTGGAACTATAGTATCAATATTATACAGCTTGTTATAATTAAAACAAGCTACAAATTTTTTTTTGTTAATTTTTAATGATTTTATAGCCACTGTTTGAAAGAAAGTTTTCAAATCTTATTTTATAAAAATTTGACAAAAGAAATTTTAAATATATTATCAATGAATCAATTATTTTTGAGAGCTGGACCCCTTCTTGATACTTGAAAACCCAAATCAAAATATCAGAATTACTTATGACTTTTTTTATATTAGAATATTCATAAGTTGCTTTGTTGAAATCAGAAGCTGCAAAATTATTAATGAAATCTTATCATTATTTAAGAATTGTTCATCACAGGACAATTTGTCAAATTAATAGGTTTGCTGTTCGAGTTCTTTATCTAAAATTATAACATTGTTGGTTTTTGAAATTGATTATATCTAAAAGAGCTAAACTTCTAACAAAAAATTCTTAATTTACCATTGTCAATTACCATCATATCATTTTCATAGGTATTACGAATCTTAGCTAAAATAATTTTAAAATAATGTTAAATAAAAAAGATGGACCAGTATTGAATCAACTTTATTTGTTTCTTTTAGCAATTTTGAGATCAAACCTTGAAGCTGCTTCTCTATTTCTTCATGAGCCATTCTGTTTCTTGTTTCTACTAATTTACTGTTACATAATTTACAGTAATATGATACTTTGGACGATTTGTATGTTTCTTAGATATTACATTTCTTTTAGGTATTGATGATGCTAATTTTTTATACAAGCACTGTTTCCTTGATTGAATATGCATTTTTTTTAATAAAATAACAATAATTGAATATTGATCTTTGGTTATAAAATCAGAGATAGCAATTGTTTAATCTGTAAATCATAGTTTAATGTGCCAAAAGAAATAGAGTATATTTATATAATTATATTTAGAGTATTTTAAAGTATGGTAGTCTGGATTTGACTTGTCATGATGAATTTGGATTACTGTATCTCAAATATTAAGTATTTGTATTAGATGTTCAAAGTACAAAATTAGTTGATTTAGTACTTTTTTCTAGCACTTAGTAAATTTAATTGTTTAAGAATCCAATTTGTAATATGCTTTAATTAGTAACTTTAATTATTATGGATTACTAATTAGTGATAGTACCATACTAATACATATATTATAGATTTCTTAACTGAATTGATCTCAACTATTGATATGTAATATGAATACAATATATATATAATACTATTAATCATATTACTACCAAAGTTATATATATTAAGATTCGATCCTTTTTTTAGTAATCATTATAAAAAAGTCTTATGTATTAAGGATTAATCCTTTTTTTAGTTATTGTTATAAGAAAGTCATATGTATTAAGGTTCGATTCTTTTTTTTAGTTATCTGTTATAAGATTATGTCATTAAATAATACGTAAGCTTATTATTGCAATACTACTTTATGTCAAAAAAAGTATATATTTTAACATTTTTTAGTTCAATTGACAGATATAAAAGGACAACTTTTAGATGGACTTAAAAAGAAAAATTATATCTATTTAGGATACTTTTATATGCACATATAATATGCATCATTCTGGAAGCTCTTATCATAGCCAAAATAGATCTTGATTAAAAAGTTTAAGTTATAAGCATTCAAGAAATATAAATAAGTATAAATTTCATTATGATAAAGATACTAAGCATAATTGGTAAGCTATAATATTTGTTCAATTTATATATCAATATTGTATTATAATTAATACTCATGCATCAACTTAGGTCTTCAGCATTTAATTTTAAGAGTCTGTCACAAAAAAAACCTTATAATAATAAGATTAAAGAGAAAGAAAGTCAGAATGAAGGTAAGTTTAACAATTATTATTGATCACATATCAACACTATATTTTATTAAAATATGTTTTTTAGACGAAATCGCTTCATTAACACAAGACAAAAAGATCCAAAAACTGTTTGAGAAATTTTTTAATAATCCAAAGCCACTTATAAATAATGATGACGAAAGCCAGATATAAATTCAAAATCAATTAAACAGAAGTCGATCAAGATCTTGAGACAAATCAAACTAGATTCGATTAAGCTCTCTAGCCAGACTAAGCCAAAACAATTCAAGATCTCAAAACAATTCAAGATCTCAAGACAATTCAAGTATAAGTTGTTTGCAACTACAAGATCAATTGAGCAAAAGTAGTTCACCAATTTGAGATAAATTAGATTAAAATAGTTCACCTAAATATTACTTTATTGAGGACCTTACTGATAACCTTCGAATTGCTATAAGGGTAAATAAAAAAAATTTTATTTATATTTTTATTTCATTATATTTACTATAAATAAGATTCTTTATATTTAGTAACAGATCTTCTGGATAATTGAAAGGATGCCAACCCAAAGCCAACTAGTTTTAGACCAGTTGTTTATTTCTTAGAAAAAACCAATAATAAATATAATAATTCTGATTGTGATGAATGCATTGGATCCAGAAATGTTTCTGGTTACTGAAAATATTGTTTATGATATTATTCATATTCATTATAAGAACTAATATAAGTTGCATTTATTTAAACAACAACCAGCTACGTAACAGGATAATCGTCTTCAGCTGATTAAAAATATGTTTGTGTACCATTCACCTGAAGTTTCTAAAAGTGATAAAGAGAATCCTTCTAATAATAGAAAGATTATTGCAAAGAATTTGAAATGGCGCTCAACTACTGTAAGATTAATGATAATCATTATATTTGCTATACAAATTTTTAATGTTCTTATAATGAATAAATGAATTAAATTACTTTAAGAGTTATTTTATAATAGATAATTTCAAAATCTTTTAAAACTAACCCAGTTATATTATGAGAGCCAATTGATTAATTTTGTATAACTAATTTATTTACAGCTACAGTTGTTTTTACATAATTACATCGATCATATATTTGTTGAATTGTTCAAGGTTCCAAAAAAATGACTTTGTACTCAAGATACTGTTAGTTATTATAAGAAAGAACAAATCAAGCCATTCTTAGCACTGAATAGGACAGTTAGTGGCTACAAAAGATTCCTAAAAAATGCTGTGCAAAATGCTTATGATAAACAATTATCTAATATGCTTCCTTAAAGGGTATCGAGATGTAAAAATATGTTTAGAAGATAGTGATTATTCACAAATTACATTTGCAAGTTAATGTACTGTCAAAATTACAATTAGTCAAATATTCATTTAAGGTAATCTATAAGTATTATATTATTTAGGCTAAGCTAGTATATTGTTAATATAATAACTTACTATTTTCACTATCTTTAATGAAACTGTATTAAATTTATAAATATCACTGTACATCATGTTGAATTTGCTCAATTAAAATAGTCAACCCTTTAAGTTTGATTTTCTTTTTTTAAAAACAGCTGTTATTTCTTCAAATTTGTATTTTTTTTCAAATCTTCAAATTGCTTAGTAAAACAAATTGCTTTTTATTTTATCATTCATATTTATTAAAGTATATTATTGCTTAGTTTAATTTGTCAAAATTTTTTGTAATATTATAGATAGTTCTGGAAATAAAAAAAAGTTCATTATAAGAATTACTGTTTTCTTAAAAGCCATGACACTTTTTATACCAAATTATTATAAATTGTAGTTTATTACATTCAGAGTTGTCTATATTAAATCCCATTCAACATCTGTTATACTATGTAGATAGCCATATAGATGACCCTAATTTTTTATAATAGAAAAATTTTTAAATCAGATATATTATGTATAACAAGATGTATAACTAATATTTATCTTTTATAAACCAAATATTTTGGTTAGTTAACTTGAACTACACTTGATTTTGCTTAAAAAGAAGTGACTAACTTATATAATCAAGTTATACTTAATCCTCAGATCATTATAATTATTAATTAAATATATAATTAAAAAATAATATAAAGTGTAAGGACCTTTGTAATAGAGTTCAAAAAATATTATTTTAAGATAATCAAGTTTTTTGTGATCAAAAATTTGATCATTTATTGGTTAATAATTTTGGCACATTTTATACTTCATTTTCTTTATTTTTTTTTTTAGATTTATATTGTACTATTACAGGCAAAAAATGATATTTCTGAAAGTAAAAATAAAATTGCTCCATAAATCTAGTAAGAATTAAGATGCCACAAAAATGCTGAGGTTTTGAATCTTCAGTTATGACATATGAAGCTTGTTAGCCAAATTGATTATATTGGATAAGTAAACAGACGTAAGCTAAAACATTTTTACTAAAATATACATATGGCAATGTCTTAGAATTCTAAGCAAAGCATTAAGAAAGGATGGTCAAAGCCTCTTTTAATTATCCTTCTAAGAAGATATTTAAAGAGCACAACATCAAGAATAGTTGGTTTTAACCCTTGTATATCATTATAATAAATTTATTACAAACCCATAGTCATGTCTCTGGCAAGTTACTTATTTTTCTTTGTATATTAAACCCACCCCGTGACATTATTCAATTTTGGCCTAGTATAAAATTTGATTCAATAATTTTAACCTATTTCTTTTATCTTAAGAGTATTATAGACTTTTAACAAGATCAAGTGCCTATATATAAATCTATCAACTTATTAGTTTTATATATAATTATATGGAAAATTTATAGATTAGGGCCCAAAAATGAAAATAATTACAAATAAAGGCCCAAAATAATAATTACAGATAAAGACCAGATATTTGAAAATTATTACAAATAAGGGCCCAAATATACTGCCAAAATTGCTAGCTGATTTAAACATAATGATATCATAATTAATTGCTTCATTTTGTGATTAAATAGATATTTTTAAGTTATCGTTCATTATTCAGGAAAAAAAATTTAACTAACCAACCAGATTTTTGAAATCCATGTAATGCAAAACAAAAAATTAACTTTATATACCTTAATTCTCCAGACTACTTACTACAGAACAAACATGATTTATAATTTCACAAGGTCAAAGTACTACTATATTTTTTAACTAATGATACAATAAATCTTACAAAATATGATCCATGTGCTTTGAATGCTTCTATAAGTTAGATAATGAGAAATTAGCCTTACTATATGGATGTAGCCATCTTTGTGCTTATTAGCTAAAATAGTAGAAAGGTATAAAGTGGCTTCATATACAATACAAATAGCTAACAGCTTTATTGAGTTTGTTCGTTCTAAACTAAAAGATTCGATAGAATAATTGTCTAAGACTAAATTAACCTTTTCTATATCAGTAAAGTCATACTAATTAGTTTATGAAATATATTAAGAATTTCAAGAGGATAAATTTACAGTGCAAATAATAGATTAATAAATTGAATGTATATTGTTTATTGTGCATTTGAATTTCTATTCGAATTACTAATTGATTATTATCATATTTCTTATGTGTTAACAGTTAATAACTATATTTACAATCATATTCAAATTATCGAAATGGGTTTAAATTAGAATATTGCTATTTATCGCCAGTGCCGATATCGCTGGGAATACTATATCTCAAAAATCTAAAAGCTAACATATATATAGATACTAAGTAAAAATGTTCAGAACTCCTAAAAACCTAATCTTAACAAAGATTTGAATCTTTATATCTAACTCTAACCTTGGTCTAAAACTGCACTCTATCTCTAAATTTGATAAAAGAAATAGGTGGTGGTGGTATCGCCACTGGCGATAAATGCTAAAATTCTTAAATAATAGGTTCTTAAGCATATAATTATTTTGGGCTCTTATTTGTAATAATTTCAAATATTAGAGCTTTATCTGTAATTATTTTTATTTAGGACCCTTATTTGTAATTATTTTCACCTTTGAGCTCTTATCTGTAAATTCTTCTTTATTTTATTATATAATTGATTAACTTTATAATCAATTAATATTTTATTAAAGAAGCTATATTAAAAAGATCCTAATATTTATATTTGATATCTTATATAAGAACTCTGCAGATTGTTTATCTCTATTTAGACTACTTAAAGGGTCTTGCGTATTTTATATTTAATCATATGATTTTACTCACATGTATATTATAAATTTAATTAACAAGATGAACAATATCAATACTTTAAAATAAATTTTATTTAAATTTTAATCAAAGTTAGTAAATATATTATATTTTTGGTTTAAGTGCAATTGCATCGTACAGCTATATATTAATTTTATTTTAAATTATATAAAATATTTTTAATTTGTAAAATGATAAATTAGTAAAATTTTATTTATTTGAGTTGTATATTAATAAACTTTTTGAAAAAATTAAAATTCAAGCTAGCAGTAGTATATATTTTTGTAGTTTAGAAATATAGATAAATTGCTATAACTTGCTATAACTTTTAATGTAACTTGTCATAACAATAAAGTTATAGCAAAAATGCTATAACTTTATTATTTTATAACAAGTTACAATGAAGATTATAATAATTTTCCTATATCACTAATATGATCTAAAATATAATATTTAATTTTTTTTTTTTTTACTTTTGCAATGTTATGAAAGGGTGAATTTTTATTAGATATATTAGTAGTATTCTTGGTTAACGAGAGTATATGCTAGCCATACCTGTGCCTTTTAAGTGCCTAATTAAGTAGCTATCTATTACTAAGGTCTATACTAGATGCTGTATCTATAACCCACTATTATTTGAGCTATCCAATTAAACTCTCTGATGTCTCCCATCTTGCATCACCACTTTAATTATGCTAACCCATAACCTCATGCTGCTTCATTGAAGACTACCCAGATTGACATGTGCTATACTACATGTGCTCTAATTCGATAAATAACCCAGTAGAGTTCTCATACTTACCAGATTATTCTAGAGAGGGTATAGTATATACTCCTCTAATCTTTTATGTCACACACATTTCCAGACTAGGCCTTTTTGGTAACTTACACTGAGTCTGAGGACAAGTATTTGTGAGCCAAGGCCACTATAGTTACCTACTACTGCCTTTGTAGAGTTTACCCAAACCCTAGTATCTACTTTATAGACTCTCTCTCATACCTCCAGAAACCCAAACTCCCAATCCGTTAGCTCAGAAGAGCAGAACCCTTCCTTCAATTATCCAATAGCCTAGTTAGTATAGTGCCTTGTTAAACACCTTGGTCCTGTCCGGTTTTCCGATATCTGGTTAATCATCTTTTATATAGTACAGTCTCAGATATTACCAAATTTGGATGTTGCAGATCACCTCCTTTTTTGTACGATTAAAAAATTCTCAAGGCTTCCATTTAAGTCTATTACTAATCTATAAAGATCCATGAGGCTAAATTTACGCCAATCACCATTCATTTTCTTATTTGGTAAAAAACTGCCTTCTAAAGCCCTTGAGATCATGAGGGATCCCTAGACTATATAATCATAGGACAATTTTTATTAAAATTAATTTGAAAGTTTATTATTAAATGATTTTTTTATAAAAAGAAATAAAAATGCTATATAAATTGATTCTAGAAGAGTCATTTACTAATAGTAGATCAATTTCTATATTTGGTAATATCTGAGACTGTAGTAACTATCAAAGATTTGTGCTACCTCTCAACTCGGGTCTTGCTAATAGGCTCCCATATCTTGTAAATTCGCTGAATTTATTCAGTAGCTTTACTCAGGTTTCATATAACTCATACATCACACTACATATTCCACTATCTCTCAGTACAAGCTGGTATGACTACCATTGCAGGTTCTATAATCCAATAGGATACAGTCTTCCAAATGCATTTTCTATAAATTCAAATTTTCGTCGCTGGTAGGATTTGAACTCTAGTCCTACTGTTTGAAGATGCGACAACTTGCCAACTTCACTAAGTTACTACACCCTTTTAATTTTTTTATTTAAATTTATTATTATTCAAATTATATCTAATTAGAAATCTTTATTGATATTTATAAAAATTATTTACTATAATTAGATTTATATAATTGCTTTTTAATTTATTATATTTCTTTTCTGATTAATATATAAATTATAATTTGTTAATCTTCTATATAATAAAAATTATTTAATAAGCAATTTTACTGATTGTAATAAATTTATTAATTTGTAATCAAATAAACAACTTATTTTAAATAAGCATTTCTAATTGAACATTGATTTTATGCTATCTGAAAGCAATAAGTAGGCAATTATTTTGTTAATTTGGTTTAAATCAGATTTTAATCAGAATTCTTATTGATATTTATTTAAATATTTATTTAAAATAAGTAAATTTGCTTATTTGTCTTATTTCTACTTGTGCTGTCTTATTATTGCAGTAAAAAGTAGACAAACTTTAAATTTTATACTAGGGTACAACTTAGGAGTAACTAGCCTAAGTGAATAATTTTTCTCTGTTTAGAATTCTTAACTTTTTGCTTTTATTAACCTTGTCAGAATCACTGATTTCAATAAAGTGCTGCCAATTTAATAATACTTTCTTATAAAGAAGTAAAATTAATTTAATAGTTTATATTTTATATATAATTTTTTAAACATAGTACAGTCAACCCCCTCTATAGTCACCTCCTCTATAGTCACAAAATTTGTATAATTACAAATTTATTTTTACCAATTATTTATAGCTATATAAAAAATACCTCTATATTAGTCACACCTCTTTATAATCACGATTTTTTGTATCCCGAAGGTGTGACTATAGAGAGGTTTGACTGTAGTACTTTATTAATAGATAATTTGCTAGTTATCTAGATGCAAATTATACAAGATTTATATATATAAATTTTTCAATTAGTAAATATGAAAAGAGTATATCTAAAAACTTTTTTTTACTAAGTAAATTACTTTTGGGCTTATAACAAAAGTTATAAAGCTTATCAAAATGCATTTAATGGTGGTAAAAACATTAAATCAGCCTGGTGATTTTTAAAAAATCTTTGAAAACATTTCACTGTCTTATAAAATTTCTTTAAAAAAAAGATTTTGTTAGAAATTTTATATGTTAGTAAAACATTTTTCAAAGATTTTTCAAGAACTATAAGCTGATTTTAGCATTCTTACCACTATTAGATGTGGCTTGATGAGCTCTACAACTTATATTATAAGCCAAATACAGTATAACCTTGATATAACGAACCTCAATATACCAAATTTGGTATTATAACGAAGATTTTTTTCAGCTAAAATTTTTTATTATAAAAATACCTCAATGTAGTAAATTTTAATTATAAAATCTTGTTATGCTGTATAATGAAGAAAATTTTTTTATTTATAATAAAATTACCTTGATATAATAAATACCTTGTTATAACAAACTATTTAGCAGTATAATGAATTTTTTGTGTAATATTGATTGTATAAAAATTTTTGATTAAAAATTTTACAAAAGTATTTATCTTTTCTTTAATAATAAATTCAACTATTAATAAGAGGAAAAATAATAACACTAATAAAGCTCATAAGAAAAGAAGAGATACCTTAACCAATGCTCAAAGACATGCTTTATGTTTAAACAAAAATGAACCCAAGATTAAAAATTATGAACTTGTAGCTAAATATGGTATTGGCATATCAATATATAGTGAAATTTTAGTGAAGTCAGATTATTGGTTATCCATTGATCCAATTCAAATAAAGCAACTCATAAGTGAAGCAAAGCACCAGTTTTTATGGAAATTAAATCAGCTGTTGCACTTTGGGTAGAACATGTAATAGGCAATAAACAAACTTTAATAGGATATCTTATTCAAAATAAGGCAAGAGAATTTGCAACATTACTAAATGAGGATAAGTTTAACGCTTCAAATGGTTGGTTACATAATTTTAAGTTATGCTACAATATTCGTGAATATAAGCAGCAGGGTGAAGTAGTTAGTGCTCCCTTAGATAAACTACCTGAATTTAGAATTAAATTGCAAAATGTTATTCAGCCTTATAGGCTTAAGGATGTTTTTAAATGTAATGAGACTAGTTTGTACTATCAGATGGAGCCTTCTTGTACATTAGCAACAGGTCTAGTTTCAGAAATAAAAAAAGTAAAAGAAAGAGTTATAGTTTTATTAACTGCTAATGCAGCAGGATCAGAAAGATTAAAGCCATTGTTTATCTATAAATATAAAAATCTATATGCAATTAGAAATATTGATAAAAAAAAATTACCTGTTTAATATTTCTGGAACAAGACTGCTTGGATGCAGAGATCCATTTGGAACTACTATATAAATCACTTGAATTCAATAATGTGTCGTCAAAATCGCCACATACTACTTTTAATTGATAATACTCCAACCCATGTTCTTGATGATAATACAATGTTAACTAATATTAAAATAAAGCCTTTACCTTCAAAAACAACAGCTCATCTTCAACCAATGCACTGAAATCATTAATTCTTTTAAAGTTAGTATATTACATAATCAGAATTACTATACAGCATATTAATTTTTTTTCTTAGGCAAAATACAGACATCTTCTTATTAAAAACCGGTTAGATGCATATGAATTTGCATATAACAATCAAACCGAGGCAGAACTAGTTAATATAAAGGAAGCAATTGAATATTGTGCATCAGCATAGAATGAAGTATCGAATGAGACAATTAAAAACTGTTGGTATAAAACAGGAATACTTCCAGTTGAATTAAATCATAATGATCTACCTCAAAAAGATACTTTATTATATAATGAATATTTGGATGATAAAAATGAAGTTGATTATCTTATTGAACAACTTTCAATTAATACTAATGATCTTTTATTTGCCTCAGAATATATAAGAATTGATTATGACCTATCTACAACCGAAATATCTTCAAACCAAGAAATTTTAGCTTCTCTTCAGGAAGATGATGATGATGATGATACAAGCGAGCCCTTAATTCAAATTCCACTTAAAACAGTATTAGAAAGTTTAGAGAATATAAAGCTATTACTGT
This sequence comes from Racocetra fulgida, assembly GCA_910592135.1. Lineage (NCBI taxonomy): Eukaryota > Fungi > Glomeromycota > Glomeromycetes > Diversisporales > Gigasporaceae > Racocetra > Racocetra fulgida. The sequence goes on along the minus strand of CAJVPZ010000063.1, from coordinate 5,699 downwards.
TGAATCCACCAAAAGCCTTACAAATTGAAAATTATAATTCAAAGATTATCAACTCACTTAAAAAACGCATTTTATATTTGATTACTTAATAAAAGAAGCAAACAAATCTAAAGAATTTTTTTAACGATAAGTAGTACTGCTCATATTGTTTTAGAGGGTGTTTAAAAGGTGCAGGTTAAATGAATGTGTTAATTTATAAAGGATATATTATTGTTATTAAAGGTTATGAATATATATAAACTAAAAATTTGATTTAGCTTTCAAATTTATAGCATCAGCTTTTTTAGGTAAGATTATTCAGTATAATATTTTGATCGAATTCTTATAATATAAATTACAGTACTTACATTTACTTTAAAAATACAGTACTTAAACGGCTCTAAATTTTCTCACTTTTTTTTTTAAAAAAAAAGAAATGAAGTGTTTTTATTAAGAATTTTCTATTTGGCTTCATGATATTACCTTAATTATTAACTAATTGATTTAAAGTAATAACTTAGAGAGTTTGTTAGTGCAAAGAGATCAACTGACATTTGTATTACTGTTAATTACAGTAATTAAATTATTCGACTATATCAATTTAGCTTTTTATTAATACCTAAGTTACTGAGTAAAAAATGGTAGGTATTTTTGTTTTAGAATCTAATAACTTTCTTCCTATGAGAATAAGCTAATTTTATTAAACTCAAAGTTCTCCACTGTAGTTACAGACTCCTCCACCACAATCACAGCAGCAGCTATAAATTCTTATAACATTAATGAAACTTTTTACTATGAGCCTAAGTCTATAAAACTGAGATTTTACCTGTTCTTTCTCATCATAACAGACTTAACCATGTTAGAATTATAAATATTTAATGTTTTTTAAAAGTTAGTTAATGTAGGCCAACTATCAATTCTGCTATTTAACAGTGGGAGAAAATGCAAATGAATTTTATACTTACCTTACAAAGAAAAGTTTATGGTATTTATGCTTCGTTAAGACATATGATAGAACAAAACATTGTGTCTAAGGTAAATTGAAATATAGAATATATAGAGAAATCTTCTTAAGTGCACCCTCTAATTACCAACTTTTAGCTGCATGCATATTTAAAGACAATAAGAAAGGTAATTTATAGAGGTTAGGTATATATTTAGCTGCAATTTGAGAGTGCACTTAGAGATTTTTCTGTGCTTGATTTTCAGCGATTACAAATTATCTGTTGAGTGATAACTCTAATTTAGGATCTTCTTTAGTATAGGTAGGCATATATAAATTATTACAAGATTATAATATATAAAACCTAACTAATTTAAGCTAATTTAAACTCTAACCTTAACTCTGATCCTAATAATTTATTAAATTATTTAAATTAGTTCAAAATAGTTAAGTTATATATGTTATAATTGTATAATAATTATATATGCCCACCTATACTAAAGATCAACCAATGAAACTATTGACTTTGAAATTTCTTCTTAAAAGATATTATACATTATGTCAGTATTTTATTTATATGTCATTAGATAACATATTTCTTACATTTATGCATACAGTATAGTATATTTAATTTGGACACTATTTATACTAATTATATGTATCACATATTGAAAGACTATTTAACAATTCGTAATAAATGCATATATATATGTGATTATGTATGATCATATTTATATTCATATTGATATTGATGCTCTAGTTAATATTTTATATTTTTTTTGTGATAAAATTAATATTTATATATGCTTTCAAAAAATGTCTGAAATATAAATTTATAACATTTAAAATGTTTAAATAGCACACTTTTACAATAAATTATATAAATAAGCGCTGTCCAAGAAAGATATAATTTTGGGCTTCAATTTTATTCTTTATTTTTATCGAATTCAGCTCATGAAAAATCTGATTATATATATTGCTAGCAGAACTGAATCTGGTAAACAATAAATACTAAATTAGAAGCCTTGGTAGCAGACATATATAACTGGCCCAAGCTATATGTTTAGAATATAATATTATTTTAAACCAAAGACATAAATTCATTATAGTAAGATATATAAGACTATATAGATTCGTTATAGCAAGGTACCTCAGTGGACTGAAGCCTTGATATATCGAACCAAACACTCCAGCTCCAGAGCTTTGTTATATCGAGGTTATACTGTATAATTTACTTCATATAAAAAAGCTTAAATATAATCTCTTTACATTTGACTTAATAGTAAAATTTAGATGATTAGTAATAGCAGAAACAATTCTTGGTTTGAGCAATTTAGAGCTTTGTAAATTATAAATTATTAGAGAATTCACAGAGAAAATTATATAATCAAAGATTATGTGTTTAATATTCTATATTTTATTAGATTTATTTTTCTCAAAAATTACAGAACCGAGGATTATTTCTGCCACTACTAATTCACTAGTAAAATTTACTTATAAAATTTGCATATCCTCTTCATATAACAGATAAATTGTTTATTAAACTATTTTAATAGACTATATAGTATATTACTAAATTAATATTTTGTAAAATAAAATTGGATTAATAATTTATTTGATTAGAAAATAGCTTAATACTAAAACTAATTCAAAATTTTTTTTAAATGCTAATATTTTAGTTTAGTTATGTTAATATATAGCAAATGTTTATTCTCTCTCTCTCTCTCTCTCACTAATTTTTTTTAAAATAATAATACCTTTATTATATTATTACATTTATTACAAAATAAATATCTATACAATATTAACCTTAAATTACAATTTAGATTACATATACTTGAAACTAAATTTATACAACTTTATTCTAGTTTATTCTACTTAAATCCTTTAAATAACTATATTTATACTTGAATTGTTTAATTTTAATGCTTCTATAACCTCTGATCTAAGATTATTCGAATAAAGATTCAAAGAAGTCAGCGTAGAGTTCTTGCAAAGTACATCAGCAAATGCTTTTCCTCCTTCCGATCCAAGATTATTATAAGAAAGATTCAAAGAAGTCAGCGTGGAGTTATTGCAAAGTGCATCTGCTAATACTTTTCCTCCTTCTGATCCAAGTTTATTCGATTGTAGATCCAAAGAAGTCAGCGTGGAGTTCTTGCAAAGTGCATCACCTAATGCTTTTCCTCCTTCTGATCCAAGATTGTTATTAGTAAGATTCAAAGAAGTCAGCGTGGAGTTCTTGCAAAGTGCATCTGCTAATGCTTTTCCTCCTTCTGATCCAAGTTTATTGCCAGTAAGATCCAAATCTTTCAGCGTGGAGTTCTTGCAAAGTGTATCTGCTAATGCTTTTCCTTCTTCTGCTCCAAGATTATTATCCCAAAGACTCAAAGAAGTCAGCGTGGAGTTCTTGCAAAGTGCATCTGCTAATGCTTTTCCTCCTTCTGATCCAAGTTTATTCGATTGTAGATCCAAAGAAGTCAGCGTGGAGTTCTTGCAAAATGCAACTGCTAATGCTTTTCCTCCTTCTGATCCAATATTATTATTATAAAGATTCAAAGAAGTCAGCGTGGAGTTCTTGCAAAGTGCATCTGCTAATGCTTTTCCTCCTTCTGATCCAAGATTATTCGAATAAAGATTCAAATCTTTTAATGTTGTAATCTTGCAAAGTGCATATGATAATGCTTTTCCTTCTTCTGGTCCGAGTCCATTCGAAGTAAGATTCAGTGATGTCAATGTAATTTTCTTGCAAAGTGCATCTATTAATACTTCTCCTCCTCCGAGATTATTGTCTTGAATATCTAAATCTTTCAGCGTAGTATTCTCGCAAATTACTTTGACAAATGCATAACCTCCAGTTAATCCAAGGTTATTTTTTCTTAGATTTAAAGAAGTTAGTGTAGAGTTTTTGCAAAGTGCATCTGCTAATACTTTCCCTCCTTCTGATCCAAGTTCATTCTCTTGTAGATTTAAAGAAGTCAGCGTGGAATTTTTGTAAAGTGCATCTGCAAATGCTTTTCCTCCTTCTGATCCAAGTTTATTAGAGCTAAGATCCAACGAAGTCAGCGTGGAGTTCTTACAAAGTGCATCTGCTAATGCTTTTCCTCCTTCTGATCCAAGTTTATTCGATTGTAGATTTAAATAAGTCAGCGTGGAGTTCTTCTGAAGTGCCTTTATTAACTTGTTTATTTTTAGTACGCCACATTTATTAAAAGAAAAATCCCAGGTTGAAGCATTTTTTTGATCTTCGAGACTATGCTGACTATTTTTGAGGATTTCTTCAAAAAGTTCTAGCGCTTTGAGAAATTTGCCTTGCTCAAAAAATTCATGTGCTTCCTTTCTCAATTTCTCAAGAATATAATTATTGTTATGCACTGAAAGTTTGTATAAAGTAAATAAAAAGAGATGACGTAATTTCAAGTGAATTGAAACGAATTGAAGTGAATTGGAATGACAAATGCACTTATATTGTCTTATAGCTTACTTGAAGAATGGTATTGATTCAAAGTTTCGTCAGCTTTAAGATATTGTGAACTAAATTTATCTCTGGACGATTGGCAGGATCGTTGTCCCAACATTTCTCGTAAAGTTCAATATATTGAAATGGTGTACCTTCTATGGGTTTTTCTCTATTTCCCTTTGAAATATGAAAAGCAAGTCCAGTAGGTGACGATTCAAAGGACTGGTATGGTGATCTTCCGCTTGAAATTTCCCAAAGAATTACTCCCAAACTGTAAACGTCTGATTTCTTATTACGCACATATTTGAGATCATTAAGATACTTAGGATCGACATATGCCGTCATTCCAAAAGCTGTATTTGAAGTCGCAGATGTCTCGTTTATCAGTTTTGATAGTCCAAAATCTGAAATCTTTGGTTTTCTTTCATGAATTAAGATGTTTTTCGAATGCTAAATTATTAGCGATTAAAATATTAGTAATTTAATAAATATAAAATCAAGTAAAATATAAAATACTTACAAGATCTCTATGAATAATATTATCATTATGTAAGAATAAAAGTCCGAATGCTATTTCCTCAGCAATACGTAATTTATCTGTCCATTGTAAACTCGTAAAATTTGCTTTTAGATATTCTCGCAAAGTTCCCTCATTAGCATATTGTAAAACCATACTATAATATCCGTCGGTATCTATATATTCGATTTAATAGATAAAGTATAGCATTATTGTTTAATACGATTAATTATTTAATTATTAGGAATGTTGTCGATGTTATCGGCTCGTTCGGCTCTATTTTATTAGTCGGCTTTTATAATAGACAAATATACCAGATAACATTTCAAAAATAATAAATTATTTGATTACCTTTTGTGATTCCATAGAATTGAATAACGTTTGGATGGTAACAAACTTTTCGTAACAGTTTAAGCTAATTAAGTGAATTGTAAGAATTTATTATCATGTAGCAGGATGCACTTAAGGTCTCAATATCATTTAATATAATAAAATAATACCTCACTAATAAAATCTTTAATGATTTTTTAGTCTAAACGTGTATCAACTTTAAGACATTTAAGAGCAACCGTTAATCCATTGTCTCTCCAATCGCATTTAAAAACCTCCAACACCAATCTTAATAGGGTTTGTAAATTTACTATATTCAAGACAATTAATATGTCCATCGGAAACTGCTTTTTCAAGCCATTCTTCTGAAAAAATGTTTGCCATGACTTTTTGTTTGAGCTAAAAAATTTGATTGAATAATACAAACGAATGTACGTACGTACGTATGTACGGCGCTTATTTTATGTTTC
>CAJVPZ010000062.1:0-27451 GCA_910592135.1 Racocetra fulgida | reverse complement strand
CTGCTACTATTTGTACTAGTACAAATTAAAATAAAAATTACATGCAAGAATAAAAGCTCAGACAGGGAAAAATTTATTTGCGATCTAAACCTACTAAAGTGGTCAAAGACTCACCTAGGTTACTATAGTTAAAATATAATTTAAGGAAAAACTATACTTGGCCCAATGTATAGACCAAGTGTTAATTTTCTTTCTGGCCTGGCCAACTGATGAACAGGCTCCAGTATGTGAGTGTAATTGATCTGGTAGTTTACATAGACATGAGTATGTATATGTTTGTCATATACAATTAGTACTTTTAGATTGCTAATTTGGACTTAAAATATCAGAGTTTGAATTATCAATTTGTTGTGTAGAGTTAGAGTTGTTGGAGTATGGGAAGGTTAATTTTTACTGTTTTTTCCAATTAGCAAAATTGGTACAGTAAGGTTTCCATACTTTTTCATATAATTGTTTATTAATTTTAAGTAGTAGATTAATTATAATATCTAATGCTATCTTATAAGAAATATTGTAGTCTTAAATAGTTTGAATTAAAGATTAGAAAATTAACCCTTTGAGAGTAGGCTCTATATGATACGAGTAAGGTTGTGGTGCTATATTATAGAATACTTCATGTTTATAAATTTTTTGGATTAGGTTCTCTAGTTCATTATTAAATATATCAAGTTCAATTGAATGAAGATAATTTGTAGTAGTGGATAGGATTAGATGGTGAATTAAAGAAGGATTAATGCAGGTGTGCCAGTACAATGGAGAATCGAAGGAATTGCAGTGGAAGCAGTTATCACTAAGAAAGACTTTAGAATATAATGTATGATACAGTGAGTGTGTAGGCAACTTATTAAGTGGTGTTTTAATTTTAAAGAACTTAAGCTGATTAAGTTTGAAGTTGGTAAGATTGTATGTAGGTTTGTGGTTGTGGTTAATGTAGAGCCATGTAGATCTCCAGTCAATTTGTTGATTAAGTGAAGACTATTCATTATTTCATTTTTGAGATGACCACATAGCTAAAATGTGGGCTTTACAATAGTTTTAATAAAGTTTCTAGTGGAGTATTCTACTGGGTACTGTACTTCTTCCTATTGTAAGATGTGATATTGGTTGTAGATATTAGTGTGATTAAAGTCTAACAATATTTGAAAAATGTGTTGTTTAGCTGGTGAATCGGTTAAATTATTAAAGGTATTATCAGTATGGGCCTGAACCTTATGAAAGTAATGTGTAATTTGAAGAATTGAATTATATTAAGGAATGTGTACTATAGAGACCATACATTAAATTTGAGAAGTTTGTTAGGATTAATTATTGAGGAGCTGAGCTTAGTTATTTAGTAATAATAGATTGAGAATCTGTATAAATGTTGATAGAGAAGTTGCGTGAAGTAGTTGAAATAGTAGATAAGATAGATAGAAATTCAGCTTTGTAGAAAGTTGGCCATAAGTGGGTCTTGGCCGAAAATTTGTAAATTATTTAGCTATTATTGTCTATTTGAACCCAGCCTATACCCATAGAGCACTGGTTAGTATCTATGTCAATAACTGAGCCATCAATATAAAAGTTAAAGGTGTTTTAAGTTGAATTAGATAGTGAAATTCCAATTAATTTGTTTGTTTTATCACTAGGGTAAAAAATTTCAGATGCAGCAGAGGGGTAAATAGGAATAGAAGGTAGTAAAGGGGATAAGACAGAAGGTATTGGGTATTTGATAGCTGTAGAGAAGATAAGATCCATGTAGTTGGCATTGAATTTAAGTGAATTGGAGAAGATGCTACCAAAGAATTGTATGGATATGATGGCTGATATGTTAATAGTACAGGCTAAGATAATTCTATTTGAATTAAAATTATAGCCAGGACATGGGCTGCAGTTTATAGGTAGTAGTGGATAGAATTCAGTGTTACTTGTATTGATATTTGTTTGCTAGTGAGTAATAGAGAATGTATTAGAGTCTAAATGACATGTTCGAATTTTTTTGCCTATATTAATTTCATTTTCATTAAAGGAAAGTAGCCATGGTTTTGCTTTCTTAGGAATATTATAGGTGTTGTAAGTGAAGATGTTGACACCCTGTTGTTGGCACTGTATATATAAGGAGTGTTGTTATTTGTTTTCAAAAACTATATCTTCGAGTGTTTAAAACCATAGTGGTTCTCTTCTTCTAGGTAAGTGCAAAATTCTGCGAGAGAGGTGTTTCTATTCAAGAAGTATAGTATTATCAACTGTATATTATTGTTTGAGATAAATTATTTTCAGTTTTCTAAGTTTACATTTATTTTTTTTTTTATATTAAGGTGTTCTTCGGGACCAAGCTTTATTGATGTTTTATCATTGATCACATGGATCTACATTTTTTTAATATTATATATGTATATATCCACCAATTATTCTAAGCTAGGTAGGTACCTTTATACCAAAGTGCTCCCTACTTATCTTACCTGGGCTTGGTTGCTCTGTTGGTTGCCTATGGATCCTCACAGGTAGGCGAAGTAGATGCCTCTCAATCTTTCTATGTCCCACACATTTCCAAACTAGGATTTTTTTGGTAACTTATGCCAAGTCTGAGAATGAGTACTTGTGAACCAAGGCCACTACAGTTACCTACTACAGCCCTTGTAGAGTTCACCCAAATTCCAGTATCTACTTTACAGACTCTCTCCCATACCTCTGAAAACTCAAACTCCCAATCCAATAGCTCAGAAGGGCTGGAACCCTTTCTCTGATTTTTCCTGTCAGCCTGATTGGTATTAGTGCTTTGCCATACACCTCAGTCTATTCCGGTTTCACATATCTAGTTGTTCATTCTTTACATAGTAACCATTGAAGATTTGTGCTACCTCTCTACTCGGGTCTTGTTAAGCAGGATTCTGTACCCTGTAAATTCGCTAGATTTATTTAGTAGTTTACTTGGGTTTTGTGTAACTCAAACATCACACTATATGTTCCACTACCTACCAGTACATGCTGGTGCGATCCTCATTACAGGTTCTATAACCCAATAGGATACAGTCTTCCAAATACATTTTCCGTAAATTCAAATTTTCGTTACTGGTGGGATTCGAACTCCAGTCCTGCTGCTTGGAGTGTGACAACTTGCCAACTTTACTAAATTGCTACACCCTTTCTAAGTTTACATTTAAAAGCAATATATTTTGGATTGTTTATAAGTATTTTTTCTAGTGGTTGTAGATTGTGTTTGATTATATTTGACCATTGAATATTAGAGTTTGCAGTAACTGATATATTTAGATGATTAAGGAGCTGAACAATCTTGAAGTTAAGTGTATATTTGTTTGGACCATCTATAATAGGTTGTGGGTGCTGAAGTATGTTTATAGTTGATCATAAGTTATTTTGTAATTATTGTAATCTGATGCAAGTTGTAGTTCCTAAAAGGTGAGGATTATTTATATGTTGAAGGAAATTGGTTATATAGTATTGTAATTGAATATCTCAAATATTATGGATGTTGTATAGGTATGGGTTTAACATAGTGCTGTTTGGTATAGATCTTGTAAAATGAGATTTGTGTTTTGCAATAGTAAGATATTTAGCTAAAATATGATTGCATGTAATGTATGAAAATACTATATTGTGAATTCTATATTCTAATGTAGGGATAATGACAGTATTAATAATATAGACAATCTGCTTGTCTGTGATTTTCTTTGTACTAGCAATATAAGTTAATTGAAAAGTTTCATCTTAAATTAATTTGACTTGTTCAGATTGTTTGTTATTAAAAGTGAACCAACAATCCAAAAACTTAAAGAGTTGGTTAGCTGGAATAGAGTAGATTGTAGAATTTATAAAAGGAATAGAGGAGGATTTTGATTGGTAGCTAGTATAGATTTAGTTGGGTTAACTTGAATATCTTCCATTTGGCAAAAAGATGAAGCAGTTTGGCTAATTTGAATTATTTCCTCTTTGAATTGAGCTAACCATAATGTATTATTTATATAGGCTAATACTGAGGTTGAAGCTTGAAGGTGTTTGCAACTTCTAGGTTGTAAGCTAGTTTGCCATGAGGTATATAGAGTATATTCTGTAAATTGTGAGAAGATTTTTTGGATAAGAGGATCATAATAGATTCTCTAAAAAAGGGGTGTGATAGTTTCTCCTTGGTTAATACCATTTTTGACTGAGTAGAGATTAGTAAGTCCATGATTAGTGATAACTTTGTTTTGTCAGTTTGATAAAAAGTTGGTAAGTATATCGATAAGTTTGAATGGCATATTAATATGTTGGAGAGACAATTTGAATAGGTCAAGATTGACAGAATCATAAGCTTTGCTCATATCTTGCAATAATAACCAAAGCTCTTTTGAGTTGCAAGAGGCTTCTTCAATTATGTTGTTAAGTATATAAATATAAATAGTAGTACAGTTTCCTGGGAGTGCAATATAGTTATAAGGAGAAAGGATTTCATGTTTGGTAAATATGTGGTTTAGTCGATTGGTTAAGAGTTTGGTGTATAGTTTTTTGATGTGTTCCAAGAGGCTAATAGGTCTGATATTAGTTAAGTTGCTATTAAAAATAGGTTTTTTAGAAATTGTGAAGATTCTTCCTTCTTTCCATTGTTTGGGAATTGTGTTAGTATTGATACATCTATTGAATAGAGCAGTAATTGCTTGCAGAAAGGAGGTTCTGGCATGTTTAAGCATTTTATAGCTGATTCCAGATGGACGCATGCCTTGTTGTTGGGAAGTTGAGACAAAGTAGTTAAAACTTCTTCTAATGAGAATTCATTAAAAGCACTGTTATACCAGTTAGTTTGAATATTAGTTTTAGGTCTATATTCATTTTGCCATGTGAAATTGAATATCTGTTGACTGATGTTTTGATAATCTGACTACTTATCAAAGTGTTGTATATATAGTTTGATTTCTTGTGAATCTGTAATGATATTATTATCAGTTTTAATGTTATCAAATCTAACAGGATCTTTATGGCGATTAAGTATGCTGTTAATCATAGATTTGGGATTGGATAGGAGTTTGTCACATCTTTTGGAGATACTATCATTAATCTGTTAATAGATTTCTTTGATATTTTCAATATTATATACATAATATAGTGCTTTCTATTCTTCATTACAAACAGTTAGCCAATTTGTAAGAAGAGAATGTTTAGTAAGTAAATAAGGAATGTTGAGTTGGTGGGTACTATTAAGTTGATTAATAGTAGAGTTATGATGCAATGGTATAGGTAGTTTGTTTCTGATTGAAGCTTTAACTTGTCAAATTATATTACAAAGCTTCTTGAGGTTATAGTGTAATAAAGATGCTTTGGGTGAGTATATATATTGAAAGTTTCATACTGTAAATTTTTTGTTAGAGATATGCTGTAAAGCAGCAGTAATTGTGCTTGTTTGTATCTTGTGCCAAGTATATTTGAGGGTTTCAGATGTGTCTGAAGAAAGTGAAGTTTTGTTAGCTCTGAGGTTGGTGAAGACTTGGTTAGAGTATGTTTGCCATTGCTCATTGTTCATATTTTTATAAAGAAATATTCTTCTTCAAATTTTAGTTGCGATTCGATGTTTGCCTGTAAAAGCATATGAAAATGTCTATAAAGAGATAAGAATTTTATGATCACTTTTGGTGCTAGTACTTGGGTCATCCATATAGAAGAAGGTTAAGTAATGAAGAATTGAGTAATTAGCCCAAATATAATCAATACTACTTTGGGTTCTGCTACTTTGCCAAATAATTGTGAATGATTGAGTGTGAGTGGCTAGATTGTACATATTGTTATGTTGGAGATAGTGAAGTCATTATATTTGATTGAGAGAGAGTGAAAATTATCTTCAGAGGCATTGAAGTCTTCTAGAATAATAGTTTGTAGATTAGCTGTAGCTGCTTGCTATTTGCTATAACTATTGTATAATGGAGTTTTGTATTTGTAATCTTAATTGAAGGTTATCACTTGGTAAGTAGACTGAGATGATTCTAAATTTAAAATTATGTTTAAAGAAAATATCTATAGCTATTGCATATTCTGGGATAGTAAGAATTTTGTGAATATGAGGTTTGATCTAATTATTGATCATAATAGCTGTACCGGCTTTGGAGCTATTGGTGCATGACCAGTAGTATGTAAAATGTTTGGATTTTTGGATTTTGGTAATAGGGTTTATGTCAGCTATTTTGGTTTCTGTAATACCAATAATGTTGAGATTATTAGTAAGACAAAAATTCTCCTAAATTTGTTGTTTAAGGTCAGTATTGTATCCTTTAATGTTGTGAGTACAGATATTTAGATTGAGTGGTTGATATATTGGTTGAGAGTGAGTAGTTAATGGAAAGATAAAAGTGTTTGATTGTGATTTTAAGAGAATATTATGGGAATCGTAGGTTGATAAAGTATAATACTTTGGAAGTTTGTTGAATTCATGTGGTAAGTACACATGTGCTTCAGTTTTGTTGCTATAAACAGTAATGAAAGAATAGTCAGCCAGGTAGTTAGCATTTTTTTGTGTAAGTGTTGTAGGAAAGAATTAATGGTTTGTGGTTCGCTTAATAAAGGAAGATTGTAATAGGTGAGAAATTTATTATAGCATTTTTCTAAATCATAGAGGTTTGATGATGTTGGTAATGATTTGAACAAGGAAGCTTCTGCAGAGTTGCTCGCCATTTCAAGCTCAGTTCTCACAGCTGTGCAGGATTCCATAGTCTGTCCTGTACGTTAGGTCTGACCATCATATAAATAGTCCTCCATGTAAATAGACTTATCACCCATCCACTTACATCATTCTCTTCTAAAAATGGCTCACTTAAAGTGGATGACATAATTATTTCAGAAGCGGTGGCTGCATTCATGTTTTCTGCAGAAGATATTATTAAAAAGAATTAAATGATAATATAATAATATGAGAGTTGGGATCTTGTGAAGGATTAGAAGTTGTAATATTCTCTTCTGTATTAGGATCTGTCATAATAGTATCATCATCTAAGTTTGTAGTTGTATTTGGTGTTTAGTGAAATAATTGTATATTAAGATATAAGTTATTAGGATTTGGTTGAGTTGGAGTATGTTTAGTAGGTGGTTTTTGCAGATGTTGATAGAGAATATTTTTAGTATTGGGTTTGTTAAATTGTATCTTGAATTTGTTAAACAGAATTTTTTCTGCTTCGGAGAAGAATCTTTCATTGTATGCTTGGCGAATAGAGCTAATTGAGGGTTTTTCTGTTTTTAAAGTATGGAAGTAGATAAGTACTCTAACTAAGAAATTAGTATCGATTAGTTTTGAGATTAGCTTTTCAATTGCTATGTGTGGTTGGATATTGTAAATTTGATTGTTAATAGTGCATTAAAGTAACTATAAAAATAAAAACTAAGTCGTAATTGATTGGAGTCTTCTTGTTTGAGTGAATTTAATTAAAGAAATTGTTCTTTAATTTTGTAAGCTAGTTGACGAAGAAAAGAGATTGGTGTAGGTTTTTGAAATGTGGCAGCATATTGTTTGTTTAGATCAAAAATAGAAAAGTCTAATGTAGGGTAAACCCATTTAGTTTAGTTGCTATATTCTTGGGTGCAGGAAAGTGGTCAAAAGATTTAGTAAAGAAGGAGATATAGAGATTTTTAACATCATGTTCAACATCTGTTGAAAGGGTTGTGTATTTATCAACTGTATAGATATGAAAATGATAAAGTACAGCTTGAAAGCATAGTTGTATACATTCTTTAAGTGAATTAATAGAAGTAATTTTAAAAGTAGAAGGAAGGAGTCCTTTGCATATATTTTGAAGTTTAAGATCAATTTGGTAAATGATGTAATTGTATGTTTTCTTTTGATCAATTTGAGCAAACTGTCATTTATAGGTTTCAAAAAACTTTTCAAACTATAGATCAAATTCAGGTAGATGTGGTTTAAGAGAGAGAATTTTAAAGTCTTGTAAAAATTGTTTTTTAGAGATATTAAAAGAGATGTTAATATTGAATTGGTTATCATTCTGAACTTTAAAGAGAGGTTGGTTGATATTGTCTTTGCTAATATAATAGTGAAGTCTGAAGCAGATAGGACATAAGTTCATATCTTCGTAGAATTTGTTAGCATAGATAGTTTGGTATTTGTTATGTAGGATGAGGTGTAAGCGTACAAGATTTAATGCAACTTTGTTTTGATTAGAAATTAAATAGAGGGGTATAGAATTATAAGAAAAAAGTATTTTTGGATAGTTTAATTGAGTAAAAAGGATTGTAGTAAATTCTTTAAGTAGATCAACAAAGGTGAAATATATAAGTTCAAAAGGATTGTAATTGATTTGATGATTGTAGATTTGGCTTCATATATAATATCAGTAAAAAACTAAGGTCTTTTACAGCTATAGTTTTAATAAGATAATTGTAGTTGAGCTTTGATGCTTTTGTTGTTTCAGTAGCTGCTTTTGTAACTTTGCCAGGGTAGATATCCACTAGATGTAGTTTAATGAATTAAATAATTGATAAGCCAAGGTATTATTAAGCTTGGTATGTAGTTCCATGTTTTTAGTTACTGGATATGCTTTAAATCAGTCAAGGTTGTTTGAGGTATCTTGGTTAAGTTTTTTCAATTTTTTATTGAAAGATTGTTGATTTTGCTTAAGTTTATTAAGGAAGATAGCAAATATGATTTTTTTTGTAAGAAGCAGACATTTATTGGAGTTTAAGAAAGATGGTTATAGATTTTTGTTCAAGAGTCATTGGAGCAGTAGAATTAAGTGGCTTGAGTTTGATATCATAAATTTGTAGAGCGTAAGTTCTGTGAAAAAAAAAAAGATTTTTAAAGATGCAAGCTACTGAATAGTCTGGAGCATAGCAGCTTTGTTCAGTAGTTACGAAAAGAATGTTTTTGGTTTTGTAGATGAAACAAGTGTAGTAGTGTTGAGAGTGAGCTATAATGACTGTAGGAGTTTTGTCAGTTTGAAAGCTTGGAAATAGCATTTTTGAAGTAGTGGTAGATGAGATAGATAATTCAGATTGATTTTGCACTTTGATATTTGGAGAGGCAGGTAATTCATTAGTAATTTTTTGAAATTGTTTTTTTGAGATAGTGGGGATAGTATAGATTGGTTGGCCTATTGCAGTTGGATGATTGATTCTGTATAATCGGAAAGTAAAGCTAGTATGATATTTATTACAGTAGCATGTGCCAATGGTAGGTTGCTTTGGTACTTGAAAATAGTATAATTTTTTAGAAGTTTGTAGATTACAGGTTTTTGGTTTGAAGTTAGGTGGAAGTACTTTAAGTGAGCCTGGTTTGTTTTCACTCATTACGATACCAAAATGGTCATGATATTTGCCATAATAGTAGCCAATATCATAGGAGTCTGGTTCTTCGGATAGGGTTAAGGTCAGCATGTTATTGGTAGTGTTGAAAAACTGCTTTTTTTTAAAGAGTATGCCAAATAAGAGGTGTGACAAATAAAAAAGATGTGACAAATAAGAAATGTGATATTAAGAGGTATAATAAATAAGAAGTCACCTGGTGTAATAGTTGGATGATCAACAGGATCGACATGATCAATATAAGGTTAAAGTTGTATAAATTAATTAAAAATAGATTAGTAAAATTAAATTAAGAATAAAAATAGATGAAACAGTGATTAAATTTATATAAACTGATTTGTAATAATGATTTGTAATCTAGGATCTGCAGGTTTGGACATCCTAGGGGGGCAGGGTTCCCCCAAAAAAGAGAAAAATTTTTGTAAAAATAAAGTGCAGTTTTTGCAATGGAGTTTTGTAGTATTTTGACTATTATGCTATCAGTTTTGGTCTATTTTCAATGTACTATATGTCAAAATGAAGCTAGAAATTAGCTGAATCTTTTATTTTAAGAAGCAAAAGCAGTTGTTTTAATAAAATTGAGTTTTTGAAAAAGCAACACAGAAGAACAAGTTTAGTTATATCTTACTAATAAAGGCTTTTGGAGATATAAAACTAGGCTGCTTATATGTAAAATTTTATTAGGAACAATTTTTTTTTTTTGGTGTTAAGGTGAGGTTATTGCCTCGTATCTTTATTAGATATTTGATTGGAGTATTTGCCTTATATAGCTACATATCTATCTAAGAATACAAGCTTTGGACAATTATCCATGACCTAAACCTGCCAGAGTATGTTACATTCACGCTATGTATTGGGTTATACCTGGATTTGGTGTTCAAACTATTTCTAGTTACACATCATATTCCCCCCATGTTTCACCATCAAACCTTGATTACTCTCAAATTGTTTCTTTAAGAAATCGGTCTTTTTACAGCCTCTCAATTTGGTGTGCCTGTTATTCGGTACATACTAGTACTAGTAATAACCTTTCTTATAGATGGCCTCTCATATACATATCTTAAGCCAGATGCCTGCTGCCGCCACCAGTCCCACATGAGAAGCATTGGTATCATATTTTGGGTTTTTGAACTTATCTTGTGTTTGCACTGCCTATTGTCAGCTTGCATCCCTTCATACAACAGTATATTGCATGAATGCCACAGATCCTTCTACTTACTCCCCAGATATACTGATCTCATATCTCAAGCCAGGCCTCTGTTGCCGCCGACGGTTTGCTGTCCCCAAGTCTTGATGTTTTCTAAGTTGTATGGTATAGTTGTACAACTTCTACCCCTTATATACTCTCTTATATGGTGTTTGCCGGGACTATAATTCGTAAGGACCCTCTGAAGTTGCACAACAACCACAAAGCTACACACTTCCAGCCATTGGCTTTCGTAATTTGCTTTAATAACCTAGACTGGCCTAACACCACAAAATTACTTAAGTAGCAAGCTAACTCACTTCCAGCTATTTCTAGTTGGTGTGGTATTCATGCTGGTATATCCTAGCTCTTTTCATCCTAGACTTTCATATAGGTGTAACTAGAGCTCTGATTTGGTGTATTTAAATGTACAGGAGTAGGTTATAGTCATTCCACCGATGCCAGAGGTGCTTCCAATTCTAGTTAAGGCTTGATTCTTTGTCACAGCCCATAGTTGCATATCTCCGCTTTAATCACTACTCCAGTTTTGGTAGTATTAAATCACTCTTCCAAGCAAGTATCTAATGCCATACCATATTAGGACTTATTCGCACAATCTGTTGATCATCTTTCCAAGCAAGTACCCCATGAGTTGGATGCAGAGATGTTGGTAATACCAAATATAGAGGTGATAGGATATTGGTGTTGCCTCTTAGTCACCCCAACTGAGAACTTATACGTGCAATCTTCTACAGCTTAGATCCTTTGTGATGCCACCGTCACACATAGTGCTTACACTCTGCAACCAGGTCTCCTTCTGGGAACTCCTTATTCTAATCTCGTACTGCACTTGAACGTTCCACAGGGCTTCACATCTGATTTGGCTCTATATAGTTACAGTAATAAATTCGAAAATTTGCCACCAGTCCAACTCGAACTGTTGACCTTGTCTGTGGGGGTTTGAAAGTTTAACCAATAAGCTACGGGACTCAAACCCATTAGGAACAATTTTACTTAGGCAGCCAGAATAGGTTTACTTAGTAAAATATGGAGAAAAATGCAATTGTTTTTAGAGAAAATTTGGTACAAGTGATCAATGAGAAGAGTTAATGATTTGTGTCCAAAAAAAATAAATATACTTTAACTTATATTATAAACTATAAATTATATAAATAACTATAAAATTATTATATACAGTCATATCTAAGTTATATCTCTACTGAGTTATATCCCAACTTGAGTTATATCTCTATATTTAAGCAAAACAAATTCCTTCTTTTTTATATATTTTTATATATTTTATATATTAAGTTATACAGTTTTACAGTGTTTTGTTAAATATGTACAAGCATTTTCTAGTTAATATAGTTATTAAAATGCAAATTACATGGAAATGAGTAAAAAAAGCAAGAAGTAATCATATAGTTCTGAATATACAACTAGTAAAGTATTTAAGAAGCCTTTGATTAGTAGAAAATTATCTTTTTATTTGCTATTACTAAGATTAATACTCATATATCACAATATCTTTTATTATTTTTCTCAACTTTCTATAAGTTATAGAAGTACTTTTGTACTAGTATCCCTTTAAAAGATCTTTAACAAGAATAATTAAATTAATTACTCAAATAAATTAAGTTTTTTATATACAGTATTATATAATATATATATTTTTTTTAGCTTTATAAAGTTTTATAAAAAAATTTACTAATACTAAATTAGACACTTTTAACAATAGAAAAGAATATTGGTTACTAAATATATTTATTATTAGTTAAATCTTGTGGTATAAAAAAATGATGTAAATTTGTTTTTCTATATATATATTGATAAAAATATCTTCTTGATTGTTTTTTCTTTATATAATACAAGCTTCAAACTTTTATTATAATAATGTTTAATATCTTTTTGCAAATCTATATGCATCACCATCTTATAGTTTATACAATAAATATACCAAAAGAAGATCTATACAAAAATATCTATATATAAATGATCAAATATCTGTTTAATTTCTACTAATAATAATCTAATATATTGTTTTGTGTCTTCTAATTCCTTATTTGTAAAGAACACATCAAGATTTAAAAAGCATGAAGAAATTGGTATTAATCAAAGATTTTTATTTGTTGAGAAACATTATGATCTCTAAGATATCTATTGATTATTTTATAACAATTGTAGATAGATTCAACTTTATAATCAGAACCATCATCTTTTTTCAACCATATTATAAATTGACAAAGGTAAGTTCAAGTTTTTCAACAAAATATGATTAATTTAATAGATTTAGATATTCTACAGCTTTTATTAAACTGAACTAAAGTATGAAGCCAAAGAGAGGTATTTCATTCAGTGTTTGAAACAAGCAATATTTTTTGTAATTGTTTAATTTCTTCTTGTGTAGGAAGTTGTAAAGCTTGTATAAACTCATATTAGCAAAGGTATTTATTAAACAAATAAAAAAAGTGTAATGAAAGTAAAAATGAATATTAAGTGAAAGTAAAAAAAGTAAACAATGAGTAAAAGTCTAAATGATTAGAAGTAATTAATATATATGAAAATGACAGTGCTTACATGTTATTAGTTAAGTTGTAATCAATAAATCTAATTATCATTTACAACCTAACCAATAACAAGTACATATTCTTTGGTTGTAATGTTGTTATCATATTTTGTATACTATATTGTGTTGTCCCTGTGATCACTGCAATATCATATACTGGCGACCATAAATAATGCATCAAAAAAAAAATTTTACCTAGATTGCATTATTTCTTGCAATTCCGGGTGTATCCTTTTATTTATTTATTTTTTTTTTTATTCACCAATACCAACGTTTTCATCAATAAAAAAAAACAAAAAAATTCAATAAACAAAATTTTTCACAGGCACAAGCTTTATTTCAAATGCCGTGTTGTATTACTTTTGCTCGTTTTTGCAGCAACACGGCTGTAAACCAAAAAAATTTTTTTTTATATAAAAAAAATACAATTTTTTTTTCTATTTAAAAATTATCCACCTTCACCATCGGGTGTACCCGCCCCGAGCTCTAATTATAGCACGAATTCGGTCTGGCATCGAACGAACCAGCCTTCTGCAGGTTTCAACATCAATCGCCTGCTAGACCTCTTGAATCTTTTGCCAAAGATCTGTCTTACTCGAAATTTGTCCAGGGAGACGCCTCAACCGACAGTCAATTTCGTCCCACAGGTTTTCGATCGGATTCAGGTCGGGGGATTGGGGGGCCAATCGAAGAACTTAACCTTGTTCCTCCTAAGCAAACGTTTCGTCAAGGTCACCGTATGACAAGTTGCTCCATCTTGTTGGAAAGTTACCTCCCTAACATCAAATTCTTGTTCCCTGATCGTCCACATCAGGTCCTCGCGAAGTATCTGCCAATACAAGTCGCCACCCATCGTGCCGTCAACCTTACAATAGCTACCGACACCACGGACACTAAAGCACCCCCAAATCATAATAGAACCGCCTCCGTATTTTACAGTGGGCTTTACATGGAACTTGTTCAACGGTTCTCCGTGATGCTTCCAATAGTATTGCTTACCATCCGACCCAAAAATCTTGAATCTTGATTCATCGGACCAGATTACCTTAGACCAATCGTCGATGGTCCAATTTTCATATTTTTTTGCAAAAGCGAGCCGTGCTTTTCGATGTTCGTCGCTCAGATATGGTTTTTTTTTTTTTACCCCCGACACTAACCCGTGGCTACGAAGTATATGGCGAATTGTAGATACCGAAATATCCATATTTGCGTTTTTTGCGAGGTAGGCCCTCACTTCAACAGCAGTGGAGCACTTACGGGAGGTAATAAGGTTCACTATTCTTCTTTGGGTTGGTTCACCCAACGAAGGTGGGCGACCAACCCTTGTTAAATCTTCAAGTGAGCGGTTTGTTAACCACTTTTTTTTAATTCGTGAGACGGTGGAGGAGGCAATATGGCGAGCCCGGCCTATAGCCCTCGTCATGTATACTTTTTGTAGCAAGAGCAAGATTTGTGCCCTTTGGGCGGGAGTGGTATGGTTCTTTTTTTTGCTTTTTTGATTATCAATTAATTCTAACATTGCACATGATGCAAAATCAGACAAAGAAAATCTATTTATAAAAATGTGTCACGTAGTACACATAAGCCATCTGATCTTTGGTAAAAACAAGCAAAAATAATGCATCACGTGTTTCGTAACACATGCGTGATTATTTTCGGATTGGCAGTATATATGTTTAATAAAATTCTACAAGTAAACAGCGACGCCATTCACAAATAAAATAAAAAAAAAAATAAAAGGATACACCCGGAATTGCGGGAAATAATGCGATCTAGGTAAAATTTTTTTTTTGATGCATTATTTATGATCGCCAGTGTAAAACACCATATTCTCAGACCAAACCCATCCACGCTTCAAACGAAGCCTTCCAAGTAGGATATATAGAAAGAGTTTTATTAGATTTAGTAGACCTTGTGTCAGGTCTTTGTCTAATAGCGACCTTTGGTAACTAATTTTTGGGTTATACCATTTTTCACCATCACAACGCACACCATCGAAGATGGCTGTAAACTATGGTTCTGCATACCCGGCACGTGCCTCGTGCCTGGCATTTTTACTGCTGGCACTTTGTGCCCGTAACTATTTTCACTTCGTGCCGTAAAGTTTTTATTGACACTTTTGTGCCCACAGGCACCTATAGGCACGAATTACCTAACATAAAAATGATCCAAACTTACGTACATAAAACTTTACATCTTTGTGGGCACGGCACAAAAGTGCCTGCCTAAAATTGCCTGGTGCTTTTGTACCCATAACATTGGCACGGCACGAGTCACTGGCGCCCGGCATGGTGCCTATGTGCCAGCACGGGCATTTGCAGACCCCTACTGTAAACATACCCTTCGTTTCACTTCCGTGAACCTCCGCTCCTCGTATTGATTAGTAATCAAATTAAACCTACGTGCGTGCGTGCGTGCGTACATATCTGGCTTTGGGCTATCTCCGTAAATAATAAATGTTACACTGATTATACCGAAATTAAAAACTTATCGAAATAATTAGCAAAATAATTATTTGATTAATTTTCATAAAGGTGCCCAGGAATGATGATAACAGCTGTAATTGTAATGAAGTGCAAAAGATTTGAAGCCGAATCTTACCCAGATTTGATTTTTACCCAATTATCAGGATTCTATGGAAGTGTTTTGTTCTGAAAAAAGAGCATTTTCCGAAACGATAATTTGGAGAATTTGGGATACGTTTCTCGAAAACTTTTTAGAATATGCGCTACTAATGACGCCTGATGAAACTATTTTTATAATAGCGAAATATTTTGTTATGTATTCGTCTTACAAGACCTTGACGATTGACGAAATTCCTGACGTTGAGAATTAATTTCTTTCTACAAATTACCAGTTATAAAAAAGGTCGGTTATACAACAAATTAACAAATTCATACAAAAGTTAATTTTTAGCTTTACGTTAAATGAAACCTTAAACGGCAATATTTTTTTAATGGTTTCCTTCACCTAACATATCGGTAATTTCCGGGTGAGTACTGTTTTGTCAACTGGTAAAATCATTTCAAATTTTTCAATTTGAAATTTAGCCATTTGATTTTAACCGAACTCATCCATGTACAGACTTATTAGCCAATCAAAATATGTGACTATTGTACATCGAAGAAAAATATAATTACGTGTCATAAACTTTAATGCTTAGGTTATTATTTTTAATTATACAATTTATGTTCTTATTTTACAAATTCTTATTTACGTAAATAATCGTAATAGTTAATAAATATTAAATAATTATAATGTTCGTTTTAACTCTAAAATTCATGTTTGTGTTTGTGTTTGTGATTGAAGCAAATACGGTTGTGTTTGTGTTTGTGATTGCGGAGGGAAACATGTTTCTGCTTGAGTTAAAAAACGCGTTAAATATTTGCTAGATCAATATTTACGAAAATTATTCTTAATACCCTATCGATTATGTTTTTTGAATAAATGACTATTCAAATAATAGATTCCGGGTATTTTTAAAGATTTGAAATAAAATCAATAAAACATTCAGATCTATAAATACGAACCATAAATCACTTAGTGCTTATTCTTTTTTTTTTTTTTCTTTTTTTTTTTTTTTGAGAGTGAGGCCTGGCCGCCAGTGCTTATTCAATTTGGACCTTATTTTGAACAATAATTTGGACAAAAATTTGCGAAGAGGATTCGGTTTATTTTTCTTTTCATTGAGAGGACCTTCACGTGGGTTATTTGAACTACTAAAAAAAAAAAGAAAATAGAACAAAAGGGAGGGACAAGAATTAACAATATAATCGCAAAGTAGCGGAATAATAAAACGATTATTACCTATCCCTTAGGTTATTTTGAGAAACTTTATCGTCGTACTGAGAAATCGTAGTTGCGTTCAGCCCTATTGAAATGATTATACGTACTTGAGACAATATTATCAGATAAATCTTAAATCCTAATTTTATTTTATAACACTATTGAACAGAGGTAAGATCAATTAGATAGTTTCATTTTTACTTTACATATATTTAGAAATGTACGAATACTTACAGTTCACACAAATTTTTGCTGATCACTTATGCCAACCAGATTGCTAACGCGAAAAAAATTCAGACATCATGTGGGTGTCGCCAAGAAAAACCATACTTAAAGTTTATAATAATCCTTAAAGGATCACATATATTGAGCTCTAGCAAATCGTGACACCCATATGAAAGGCACATTTCTTCACATGATTTTTTTACCTAATAAGAAATTTACCAGGAAATAAAAAGGATATACCGACGCAACATATACATGATTAATTCCACATACCCTAATTCGGGTTTGGGTCATAATCCCGACAAGCGAAATCCCGACAGGTCATAATCCCGACAAAAAAATCCCGACAGCAAAAATCCCGACATCCTGACAATTAAAAATTTGATAAAAAAAATATAGCTAACCCGAGCCTAACCCTCATCTAAAGTGACCTAACCCTAAAGTTAATTAAATTATAAGAGTCTACTTCACTTTAAACATACCTCATATTTGGGATTTCTACCCGATTGTCAGGATTTTTAATTGTCGGGATTTTTGACTGTCGGATTTTTTTGTCGGGATTATGACCTGTCGGGATCGTGCTTGTCGGGATTTTGACCGGCACCCCCTAATTCTGATGCCGGCCATTGCTGTTCAATTTTTTAACGCAGGCCATTTGCTGTGCACTAAATTAAATATATGCTGTATTGGTATATTTCCTTAGAAATAAGCCTACGGTCACTTACCACGTTATGTGATTTGCACTTATTTGTCACGTATTAATTTACTTTAATCTTGAACGTAAATTCTTCATCTGATATAATAAAAATTTGTGCATTTAAAAATTTTTTCAAGTTTCAGTCAAATATGGAGAAAAAATCATTCAGAGTTCAGAAAAAATTTGTTGTCTCTGAAAAATAACGGAGCAAAATTTCTTAAACTTTGGATTTAAGTTTCTCATTCATATTTTTTTAAAGGAATTCTCTGGATTTGTAGAATTCGCAATATTTGACTTATCGAAGAATCTTCATTCTAAACTTTGAAAAAATTTAATCACGGCGCATTTTCGGAATTAGCAGATATTTCCAAAATTATGTATTAATCAATTCTGGAAAATTCTTTATCCGTAACGATTTCCCAAAACGGCAAATATTGAACGACAATTCCTTAATATATACACAACTAGTATTGAATCCACTGCGCAGACTTCGCATGATGCGCAGTCTGCAGCATTATGTAAGCTTATCAGATTATGCCAGCTAGTCTGAGTTTTAAAAATCGCACTGCGCAATCTCTCCAAAATTCTGCACAGTGGCCCATCCCAATGCACAACTTAATTCAATGAAAATTTTCTTAAATGAGCTCTACAACAATATTCATTTAAAAAAAAATTTAATCTAATTCGTGACAAATAGGTGCAAATCACGTGAACTGCAAAATTTTTACTCTCGCGTGATTTACAAAAAAAAAAAAAACAGAAAAAAAACTTTTTTTGCTAACATAAACCGACGTTAGAGAATATCGTTGTGTGCCATATGAACGTAAAATTTTATCGACAATGCTAGTGGGCTTCTAATTAATCAATCATAACCGCAATCTGGTGGCTATCCTAAAGTCCTAGAGCATGATCGTAATAAAATATCTCACCATTTATATTTTGTTCTTCACTTATGTTTAGCTCAACATACGTATTCTGCTCAACTATGTTCTGTTCGGTACTTACATTTTCCTCACCATTTATATTTTGTAATTCTTTCAAATTGTCCACAAACCGAGTAAGTTCACTATACACTTCTTCTGCAGTTGGTCTCGCTTTTGAGTTCAAATTCCAGCAACTTTTATATAAATCTACGTACTCCTGTGGTGTATCTTTTATAGGATCTTCACGTATGTTTTCTGACACAATTAAATTCACCAAAGTAGTTTGATTCGTATAATTTTCAAATGGATTTCTTCCGCTTGTGATTGACCACATAATCATACCAAAGCTGTAGATGTCAGACGATTTTGAAAATTGTAAATTTAGATCTTTTAAAAGCTCTGGGTCTGTAAATCCTATCATTCCTTCTTGTAAAGATATAGATGAAGAGTCTAAGTTTAATTCCAAAAAAACAGGGTTAGATATTCGAGCTTTTCCGTTATTCATTAGTACCGTTTTTGTGTTCTAAACATGAAAAAATATTTTCATTTAAGAATAAGAGTAATAATAACGTTAAAGATATTACTAAAAAAAAATGATAAACTCACCAAATTTCTATGAATCATGTTTACTTTGTTGTGTAAATAGTTTAAACCATCAGCTATATCTTTCGAGATTTGTATTTTCTCAGTCCACTCCAAATCTTTATGCTTAGACAGAAAATCATGAAGATTTCCATTGTCAGCATATTCTAATACTCCAAAACGACTGTTTGTTTCTGAATCTTGAATAAGACAAAGACTTATTAGTGAATTTGTACTACTAAAATATGCTGGATATTAGTCAGTTCCGAGAAATTGCATCTTTTTTCTTCAAATCTAAATAAGATATTTAAAATTTATAATTCAACTTAGGTGAATTTAATGTTGTTATTTTGCAATTTCGTCGAACTAACAAATATCCCTAAGAGCGTATTACTAAATTTGGCAAAATATTTGTTCATGAATATCGAGATAACCTTTTGCTATGTATCGTAAAAAGTGAATTTATGAGATTAAATATGAGTGCTAATATCATTAACCAATCATATTTAAACTATATTATAAGGATTCTATTTCATCGTGACAGCAAACACATGATTTAATTCTGCGGTATTTTATCTAATGCCGTGCTGTGTTGATAGTGATGCTAATTATGTTGCAATATAAGATCAAATGTTTGCAATGCACGATAAAGCCAAATAAGCTATAATGATGGTTACTTTACTAATATTAATAGAATGCTGAGTGTTGCCAAGAGAAATGTACATTTTAAATATGGAACCTTTCATACAACATACTTGGCTTTTATAAATTTAGACGTTAATCAATCTTAAACTCTTTTTGATATATATTATAAAGAAGTTCCATTTTTAGGATGTACATATTCTCTTAGTAATACTTCTTAGTAATAGCCTCTTAGTAATTGCATGTCTGCAGTAAATCTCGTGGTTATTTGTGCTAGTGATACAAACCCAAAAAAGGAAATTCAACGTAAAAATAAGCTAAGTTAATGGAAATAAAAATTTAGGATTAGAACGCTGAAGTTAGATGTTATAGAAATATACGCTTACCTCCTATATGTAAAATTCCGTTTCCGTCACTTTTAATTAGTGACCCAAGACAGGTTTAAACTCTTAGTATCCTGTATTTTCGCTTTTTTTAATTTTTTTTCGTCGTTTCGCTCACGTGTCTGGCTGATCCGGGATAATCACTTTTTACGTTCTCCGATTGACCAATTTCCCTTTTTGGATTTGTATAACGCGTAAAATCCGATGAATGAGCGTGAGATTTGCTTTTGCATAATAATAAATATTGCTAAACACGGATTTAACTCTAATATGATCCACGTAGCGGATCTTACTAATTTGCTATTGTATCCTAATATCAAACCATTTTCACGTGATCAGTGATAATTAGAGGGTCCTCGGGCAATAAATTTATCCATTTATCCTAAAGTTTTTGTTAAGACTTTAAAATGAATATGCTATGGCAGCCACTCTAGAATATCAGAGACCAACAGCAAAAGACAACCTTGGGTTAGCTAATCAAAATTTGAGATTTTATCCATTAGCTATTTATTTCTAATGCCAAGCTTGGTCTTTTGCTGTAGACCTCGCATATATGACGTAGAAACAAGATTATTTCGGAATTAGTAAATCACCGAAATATTTTCGCAATTAGTAAATTGATGAAATAGAACTATTTTTGCAATTTCATATTAATAATCAATGCAGCAATGCAAATTTTGGAATAGTAGTTATCAGAGTTGGCATTTGCACTATTTCCAATAAAAATTTTGCTTGGACATTGACTGGACGTATAAACTTTATGTTTATATGTCCAAATTTGCCTAATTGCCAACACTGGTAGCTATTACTGTTATTTGAAGTGCGACAATAGCAAAAGGAATAGAATCTGATATTCAAATGAACAAGAATATATAAGATTACCTTTAGAGGTGCCTAAGAAATTAAGTATATTGGGATGATTTATTTCAGATAGCCTATGTATCTTCAAAAATAATATGTAATTAATAAACTGTCAGAATAATTAAAGTCATCATAATTGTTTAGTGTTTTTTCTTTGGTCCTTTATTATTTATTACATGATGTAAAGTGTCGAGGTACTGCGGTGACGCAGAATCTGCATAGAATTTGTACAGAATACTGCGAGCATAATAATAAATAATATTAAAATTTTATTTTTGTTGTAATATTGTGATAAGATTAGAATTTTATTTTTGTTGTAATATTGTGATAAGATTAGAATTTTATTTTCGTTGTAAAATTGTATCGCAGAATCAACTAATTTAAAGATAGTTGAGCAAAATTTTAAATTTGAGCAACAGTACCCTGGACACAACGTGATGTGATAAACGACATAATAAAGAAAAACATGAAATTATCAATAAACAAACATGCATCGCTTTATACTTACAAGTTGCAAAACTTGATTATCTTGATTTGCCAATTCAGTAGGTAGATGTTTCATAATAATCGGTTTTTCATGCCAATAACCTTTGATTATAATGCCATATTCCCTGATTTTCACTAGCCTGGGGTCTTCAACCTCAGAATAATTTATCGAGTCTAAGTTATTAATTTGTAATGTTTCCATAGTATTTAGATAATTTCGGGACGGATAATTTGGTGACTTAACGTTAAATTTTCACAATTTTTTATAGTAAATTTATACGAATGCCAGCATCTTATTATATGAAGAACGTCTTATAAATTTTTTGTTGGGAACTTTTTATTTCGAAATTAGTTAATATTTATACTTTTTTTGAGCAACATAAATAATTAAAATAAGAAGTTGATAAATTAAAAGAAATTCTGTAATGTATTGCCGATCACCATGCTTTTTTGTTTCTTGAATAAGGATTTGACGTGTTAATTGTGAAATTTAATTTTTATATGTGCAAAAAATATTTGTATCACGCTGGTACAGATGGTATTTTTTTTAATATGGGGTTGCAAAAAAGATCCCTATTTTAATTCAATAAAAATAATTCAAGGAAAGATAAGAGTTGAAATGGAAGATAATTTTTTTTTTATTAAAGAAGTGTATAGATAGTCACAAAGGTCTGTGAGTCGATATTGTAGTGGTTAAGCTCTCTGGTTACAATCACAAGGATGCCAGTTCGAATTATATTGGAGGCATCAACTGTGCAAGGATTATGGTTGTATCACGAAAGTTACAAACTTGTAATACACACAATTTTACCTATGTTTTAGTAAATCAGATCTCATCTAAGTTTCATCATGTATTTTATAAAGTGACTGTTTTACGGGAGCTGAATAATAATTTTTCAATATTCGAAAAGATTTTTTTGATTTCAGTAACTACATGGCATGCCTTCAAAATTAATAAAATTATGCAAAATAACAGCCCAGTCGAAAAATTAGAACATTATCCATAAGCTCTTAGTTGTAAATGATAGTTTATATAAAAATATGTACCTATATTGCTCTTTTCGATTTAGTTGGATCGACTATTTTTATAATTATTTTTGAGAATATTGATTACAATACATCCAAATAACCGGTCACGTGTTTTATGTAATTACATATGGGTCGCTGCATTTCCTTTTATAGTGCAATTTACTGTAGTTCTTTCCCATAAAAGGAAATTCAGCGGCTCGGTCGTGAGTTAAATGAACAGGAGGAAACGTACCCGATCCAAAGTGAATCCCACACATGGTGTGATAAATTAAATCTAATATAAATAATTTCAGTTTTAATTTATCACAATTGATCACACCATGTGCGAGATTCACTTTGGATCGCCTGTTCCCATATGGAAAATGAGTTTTCATTAGATTTATATAAATTTTAACATGATCGATATTTTTCAATTATAAATGAAAGTCGATTTGCATAAGATAATTGTAAAAGAAAAATTACATGAGGCAATCAAAATCATGAAATTTAATTAATCCCGGATCAAAACAAATGATTAAACTCAATTATCTCAAAATAAAAATATGTAAAAAAGGGCTGTTTTAATAGATAACACCCCATATGTAGAAGCAATGTATATGGACCATTCCGTGTTAATTTGTTAATTTAAAGAACAATAAGCCATATAACCTTCTCAAATGCAAGGGGCCTTACAAACTTCTCAAATGCAAGGGGCCTTACAAACTTGAAGGCGTAAATTGTAAAAGTGAAATAAATTGTACGACATAGTGATATAAAAATGGGAACGATACTTTTCATATGACTTTCAGTTACTTAAACATGACGAACATATTGTCACGTCAAATGGTGGAAATAGTAAATATTCATGGTAGAAATAGGTGTTCCCATAAAAATAATTGTTAATTGTTTTTGTGATCATTCACAAAAAATAGGTAGTGGAATTTATTTTTGAAACTTTGGCATGATTTTAGCCAATTGTAACTTCAGGAATAAAGTTGATCTACTTAATGTTTTTTTTTTTGCCCCTGGATATCGATCTTAAATTATTTATTTGTTGTTACGAATTTGACAGCAAATCCTAGTAGATGATGATTAATGACATAAGCAAAATTCCTGATGAATTCTTTATCTCCGCTAAAGTTAAAGTTAAAGTCTGCGTTTTTCTCCTTAAAGATTCGCAAAATAAAAGATGATCAATAAAAAATTAATGTAATATTTTTGTAATATTTTTGTAATACAAATTTTATAGTACAGTATCATTGCACGGGCCTTATGTAACAACTAAATTTTTTCGTATAATTTACTGTTACAATATGTTGTGCTCATGTCACCATCTGCTTCAGGAAGAATAATATGTTAATGAACTAGTATATTGTATTTCGAAACTTAATGTTTCTCGACAAATCTCGAACGTGTTACTTGTGCCTACAAAAGGGTCACATCGTGAAATTGCCAAACCGGATAAAGAACGATAATCAACCTAATAAGGGCATAAAGTTTAATAACTCGGACATACGTCTGACGAAATTTACTGAAAAAGGCACAATATTTGAGTATTAATGATAACCAATTTTAGAAGGGCACTTTATTAATTGAAAAATATGAGAATTCTCCTTTATTAGGAAAGGATTAAAGGATATCCTTTTTCTAACCTAACCTCGAGAAGACTAACATTTGTATATGCTGTAAGTCGAATGGAAGTTAAGCGGATTCAGAATTTTGTTTAGGATTTTAGTGCCAGAGTGTAGCTTTATGTAAAATATATCTAACTAAAAAAAAGTAATAATTTTGCAATTCCACTTAAATTCCGTTATTATTTACGAAAAATATATGCACCGATATCATTGAAGACACAGCGCATGGTTGTTGTCCTTCAATAACCATGATTGGTAGTCCTGTCAGATTTACCACTCAAATAACAGATTGTAGTGATACTAATTAATATATGAATAATTTTAATAATTAATATGAGATTATTTATAATAAATAGAGAAGCTTATAAACTCTAATTTTTCCACCCATCACTTTAAAAAAAATAATAATGATTTTATTTCATTTTATTTTAACGCGGGTTAAAGTCACTTATATGATTTCTCCGCCAACTAAGTTAACTTTAAAAGAATTTGTATCACTTTATTTTTACCCATAATAGGTTGGCGCGGAGAATTACCCAGTTTTGGTAATATATAATCATCGTATTGTACTTAAAATGGGAATGCATGATACACGTCAAATAATATATCTGTATTCATCGATAAACTATTTTGGAAAGTACGCACACAACACTAAACTAAATTCCATATTAGATATCAATTGTTACTATAGTAATTTTGTATTCATATTGTATCAGGACAATATGAATCAATTTATATTAACATTTATTAACTATACCCAGATTGTTCATATTTTTTTTTATTGTACATGAACATTTGGTCCAAATAAACTTAAGTGCTTACACGTCTTTATTCCAGATAGGAAACCATCGAAAATACAAGGTCAAGACTATAATTTTTAAAATGCTTATATAAATAAAGATTATTACACAATGAATATTGCTTGCTATGTCCAAATAAATTTTCTCTTTTAAATTGTGTCTCGAGATAATTTCCATGGTGATATCGCGAGATATTCGCAAGTTGCAAGTTTTAATCATTCATAACTATTATATTTTTAATAGTAGAGGTTTTTTCAATACCTTGTTTGTGTAACTTGGGTTTGCATTTTCCCACATCGCAAGCAGGGATGAAAATACCTATTCACTTTCATAGTCATTCAAAAATTCGGTTTTGTTTCAAATTATTTACATTATTTTTACATTATTCTAATGTAAGCAGTGGGATGCATGGTCGGGAAAATGAATAAGAATTTTCAGCCCTGGTCGTGAGTACAAAATAAAATTTCCAATTATATAAGATAATTGAAATTTACATTGTGTTTTGACGCGAGAAGATGCTCTCTTTATACAAACCCGGGTTACCC
Source organism: Racocetra fulgida (assembly GCA_910592135.1). Classification (NCBI taxonomy): domain Eukaryota; kingdom Fungi; phylum Glomeromycota; class Glomeromycetes; order Diversisporales; family Gigasporaceae; genus Racocetra; species Racocetra fulgida. The sequence goes on along the minus strand of CAJVPZ010000062.1, from coordinate 1,860 downwards.
CTGAACAGACTTTCGACGCATTAACGAGGATAGCTGTTAAAAATCGAAAAATGCCTCTGCTGTATTTAATACAATAATAAATAATTGTATAGGCATTATTATCACCACATTATTTATGTAGTGATAACAACTCATTAGCTTGATAATATAATACAAATGCAATATATGTTACAAAATTACCATAGTTACAAATTTAAGAAGGTCATTATTGGCAATTACCACTAAAAATTTTACTCAAATGATACAAACACGACTTACGCATTGTTCATAACAATTCATGTAAATTTTAAACATTGTCCTTAATGCAAGCCCAAAAAAAAAGTGTCGCTAAACATGATTACATTTTTGATATATTTGAAAGTCGCGTACGTATGTATATTCACAAGTAATTTTACTGGTGCTCAAAAAAATCTGGGGTTTTTTTTGGTTTACTTGTTAAAATACTACACCATTCATGCGCAAATTATGCCACTCGTAGCTCTGGATTAAATTCTATAGCATATCGAGTGGGACACAATCATTAATGATAATTGGAAATTATAATAAGTTGAACGCTTAGAATATGCACTTCTTTTAGCAATGAACCAATGAGAATTTCTTGAAGTATATATAACACCACTTTATAATAAATTAATTAATACCAATTTTATTAAAGGGGTCACCTATGTTGCAATAGATCCAAAAGATTCCCATTGAGACTTTTATAATTTTTCAAACCTATGATTGGACCTAAGTGGGTCAAATATCGAGTTACAACAATGTCAACAAAGATGAAATAGATAAGTCAACCCGTGTATAAGGAAAAAAATATTTATTTATTCAATAGTAAATGACCTGACATGACCCAATAATACAAATAACAAATAATTAGTCATTGATTGTAACATATTAATTAATATTCTATTGTTTAATTAAGTAGCTGCGCAATCTAAAAGCAGGGACGGCATGCTTTATGCAGGTTGAATGAATCTTTATTCATTTATTCAGGATGCATGAATAAATCTACTTATAAAATATAAAAATGATGATTTTCATTCGATGTCTCGCAAATGTTGTCACGATTAGTTAATGCTACCTGTTCCTAGGGTAATTTTTTGAATAATGATAAGGGCAAATTACTAGTACAACAATTCTACTCATTATTTTTCGAGCGTTGAACGCCAATATTGTAAGTTTGGATTTCTATTTCGTTATTAATGAATGTAACAATGGTGCTAATATGTACGTATTGTAGAACTGCAGATCTTCAGAAGTGGCAGTATGTTATAGATGCATTCTCGAATGAAAATGCAACCCCTGTAGCTCACCCACAAAAAATTTTCCGGCACGTGAATTTAGCCAATTAGATAAAAAGGATCAGGTGTAACGTGAAAATTACGTCTTTTTAAAAAAATCGCTAATAACTCGAAATTTTGCACGTAACTGCCTTCTGCGTTCTAACAAAAAAAATTCCTTGTGAAGTTTTAGTATAAGCTATGTTTTTCCTTGGTCTTATTCCTAACCCTAAAGGAGAAGCTTATTACATTAAAATCTTTCGTTTAATTCGGTTGTTTTGATTTTACGTTACACCTGATCCATCGATTTAATTGGCTAAAAATCACGTTCCGGAAAATTTTTGTGGGTGAGTTACCAGACTCTAAAAAGCAATCATATCACGCCGACCAATCGGATATTAAATTTTAGGACACTACGCCATTTCAGGATTTCATCACGAGTTATTCGCAAATTTTTACAAACATGTAATTGATAACGATAATCGTAAAAGCCTAAGTTAAGTTGCTCAGAATAACAAATTATAAATTTAATTAACTTTCTATTAGTTCACTTTCGCATTTTACTTTTACACAAAAAAATATTTTT
>CAJVPZ010000061.1:0-27486 GCA_910592135.1 Racocetra fulgida | reverse complement strand
TGGTAATAATAATTTGATTTGACTTATTATCGTTATGGACAGTTCGCAATTGTTTCTAAACAATAATAATATAATTCTAAACGTATTAAGTACTCATTTAATAAATGATTAACGATAGAAGGTAGAAGGACCGAAAACAAAAATCATGTTACCATTACATACAAGCACACTAAAACGAACTTTGTCTCATTAGTTTGTGAAAATGATGAATCAAAATAGGATAATAATATGGCATGCAGATAAAGTGTTACGTACTCTACAAGTCTTTCTTTTTTTTGTTTTACTGGCGTAATGAAATGAAAATGAAATTGGTAATATCTGATATTAATAATTACGAATACGATGAATACTTATGAGTACTGTGAATATTATTGGGTATACTGGTATACTGTGAATATTAGAATACTATAAATATAATAATATTAATAATAATAATATTATTATTATTATGAATACTGTGATATTATGAATACTATAAATATTATCATCAGTTATGAATACTATAAATATTATAATCAGTTATGAATACTGTGAATATTACAAATATTACGAATATTACAAATATTATGAATATTACGAATATTACGAATATTACGAATATTATGAATCTTATGAATACGTATTGTGATTACTGTGAATATAATTATATGACCATAATTATATTACAAATATTACGCCAAGGGAAAAAAAACAAAAAAAAAGACACGGAAAAGACTCGGCATTGTAATTAATAATTCGAAAATTGACTGTACTTTTTGCATATTCGTCAACTGTTTTTCGCGTATATGTATCCGGCCTGCATACGCCACGGCAAGTACCATTATGATGTGTCATGCGGCTATTTTGTGCAGATTACATATCTTCTATTCTTAATTAAGTAATTTATACAAAATATGCTTTCTTTAAACTCTAGGTGTCATTTTGACACAAAGTTGATCTGTACTATAGTGTACCATTTTGTTTGAAATAAATAAATTTTAAGTTTCGCTGTTCATAAAAAAACTATAGAATGATATAGAATGATATAGAATGATACGTATAGAATGATATAACTTAGAATGATGTAACCAATAAAAAAAGAAGAAAAAAGAAGAAAAAATTGGGATAATTGGGATATATTATCAAATAAAAATAAAGTTATTTTTTTCTTTTTATATTTTTACATAATTTGTTTATTATACAAATAGAGATGAAACCAAAAAAGTGCAAGCCCCGTAAATTTAATGCGATGAATATTCTTCTTAAAAGTAACCGAACTAGAAAACTAACTGGCAACAAATTGAACAACAAACTATTGGCTCAAAAAAAAGGTGATGGTGATTAACAAACTATATAGATTATATGCTACATAAAAATGGATAACGGCCGAATGCACAAAATAACGGCGATGTCGATAACATATAATGATTAAAGTTGGGATCCGATCCTACTAGGGTCTTATCTTGAAAATTCATTTGTGGTGGATCGTTCCATACAAGTATCATAACTGTGCTACACTTAATAGTCAATGCATCTAAACTTTCGTATTTATAACTTTATTAAAACTATTGGATCAAATATTTCTTCTGTGAGATCAAATATTTTATGCGCTTGGTACTTTGACTCTGTAAATACAGAATGCGATGCAAAAAACACGCAGATAACTTGGTGTAAAACAAGAGTTAAATAGATAAATAATCATGTAAGGGACCTGAATGTCCCCGCATTCTGTGAATAAATTAAAGAAAATGTAATAACTGGTATACCATATTCCAGATAATTTCTAGTTTTGGTGACAAATATTTGATGTTTGAAAAGCGATGCTATGTTTGATAAATTTTTCTACGAAATTAAAACATTTCACGCATTAAAATAAAAATTAATTGTTTATGTATTAATGTTTAAAAAAGACCTTTTAAAGTTCTTTAAAAATTCAAAAATTCTGCATAAAAAAAAAAAATAATAATTATAATAATAATAATAATAATAATAATAATAATAATAATTTTTTTTTTTACTGTTACCAAAGATTTTTATTTAGAATTCTTTAAAAGAGTTCATTTTGTCTCGTAACATTATATAATTACCAATTTTGATGATTTGGATCGTTTTGTTAAAAGGCATGATCATCGTCTTACGTAATTACCAAGGAAGAAGTGGAAAGAATGTGGAAATAGGAAAGGATAATTATCATTTTCTTTACCTTGTTTGAGGAAAATCATTTCCGACATTTGCCAGGATTGGTAGTCAAGTTTATCGCAAATATCAGATGAAGCAATAAAATAGACTTTGAAACATGTAATTGGTTCGACGTTTTACAATTTAAGAATTTCAAAAAGTGATCACCGGAATATTGACATATTTATTGAATGAAATATACACAGTAAAACTATAACTATAACGACTATCAAATATATCAGATATATCAGATATGTATAAATCGTATCAATGTATAAATAAAAAATAAAATTGATTAAATTGAATCTTGTTTTAATATTATCGTTAAATACGTATTATCTAATAAATTATATTTTATAGCTTAATACAGTAATTTATCTTTATATATTGTATCATTATATTTTTATGATTATGCAATGAAAATAACTCGTAATTGCTTTTTAAGCCTTCGGATTATCTGTAAAAAGTTAAACGTGGTATCAGCATTAGTCTATACTATTTCCGAGTATACATATTTATTAGGTTAATAAACTTTTTTTTTAAAATGATCAACTATACAGAGAGTAAAAAGAAGTAAAAAGAATAAAATATATAAAAGAATATATAAAAAATATAAAAGAATATATAAAAAATAAAAAAGAATAATAAAAGAATTATAGGAAAAACTTATATATTGATATATGCGTTCGTGCAGAAACTTTTTTGAAAGCAAATATAAAAGGTTGTTTGGCGAAAATTTTTTAGATCACACTGTTACTTTTAATATTGAATGTAACTTTACAAACCGAGGCATAAACAAACATCACATCCAAATGTCAATTGCCTACGTCTAATTGTACCAATAGTAATAATAGCAGACATATTTGATTACATCCTGGTAACCCTAGCGCTAGGCATCATCTAAGCTTTTTTGGCGTGCGAATTTTGTTCATTATCAAAATTTAGCTCGTGACGCATATATTATTTATATAATCAATTGCAAACAAATCAAAATTAAAAGTTCACAAATAGGAATTTGTTAATAATGTTATAATGTTAGAATTGAGGTAATGATTTGTAGCCAATTATACATGGGATCCCAATCCACTTGCCACGTTGTTTTTTTGCCGCATATAATGTGTGACAAAAGTATTTTTTAAGATTACATGTAGATCATGTGATATGGAAATATCATAACCGGTGATCATTAACAAGAATTAATCAAGTACCTATTGACAATAATATGACATACACATGTAATTTTTTTTTAAACTAATTACAGAATAATTACATACTTATCACAGACCAAAATTGGTTTTGAAGTTGATTTGAAGTTGATTTTGAAGTTGATTTTGAAGTTGAAGTTGATTTGAAGTTGAAATTGGTCTTTTCCTTGCATACCGGTATATACAACATACCGGTATATAAAACATATCGGTATATACAACATACTGGTATATACAACATATCCACTATATATGCTTCGAATTTGTAAGTTTAAACCTTTCAACGGACATCTCCGTATTTTCCGTTAAAAGTTCGGTTCGAATACGTAAGTTATTCGAATACGTAAGTTATCAATGACCTTTATAAGGTCGATTAATGCAGCATTCACACAAGAATCAACAGCTATTGCTTAAATTTCACTTAAATGGATACGATTATCATTTGGCTTTGTTCTAGTTTGTTCCTTTTGTTCCATATCTAATCATACGCAGTGAATTCCTAAGAATTCAGCTTAAAATTTTTATGTTAAGACAAATGTGGCGAACAGATCAAAAAATTTCTATTTGCGTCAAGTAGATTAATTCAAGTTCTCCGATTAAATTGCATTAAATTTTGCATTAATCATTAATCATTACACTAATCATTACGTATTAATCATTAATCATGTAGTAATTAACGTAATTATAAGTATCATAAGTATCGTAATTATTATAATTATCGTAATTATTTATAATTATCGTAATAATCGTAATTATTATACCGTAATTGCCGTAGAGAAACCTTTTTATCCGTAAGATTCAATACGTAAGATTCAATACGTAATTTACAATGTTGATGTCGTAATCAATAGACTAATAAATAGACTAATAAACAGAATAGGCTAATAAATAGACTAATAAACAGAATAGGCTAATAAATAGACTAATAAACAGAATAGGCTAATAAATAGACTAAAATATAAACTGCGCTTTCGGCAAATTTATTAAATCCGAAAAAAGTGTGCGTTAGATGATTTTGGTGTTAGTAGTTACACCAAATCATTTTATATGTCATATGTTTCGATTTTCAAATACCAGCTGAGTTTGTCACCTGACTAAAAAGCCGAAACATATTGAAGTCCTTTCGTAGACAACAATTCTCTATGAATTCAAAATATTTATATACCTTCCGAATATGCATACATATCATAGCATACACATTTCACATTATTGAATTTCCTGAATTAATTCTTTTTATTTTATATATTAGTTCGCTAATTATTTTTCGAATATAAAGCTTAATATTATCTCTCATAAGCTAAATGTCTTTGGATGCCACTGTTTCTTTTTATTACAACATCTTTATATAATAAAAACATTAAATTAAGTATTGGCGTAATTATTAATGAAAAATTTGTCATTATTTTGCTTATATTATAATTATAAGGATGATATAATTATGTTTGACAATATATTTTTAGACTACACCTTTGATAGAAATGCATTTACGTTGTATAAAATAAATGCTAGTTACATTATTCCATATAAATCACTGTAAAATATATGAATTGTCTTGTTGTAAATCATTGAAAATGGTAAAATCTGTCCCTTTTTCTTCCGATTGTAATATCATATATCTTTTGAAAGTTTATTTAAGGAAGTGCATTCTGCCCAAATTTTGAGGATTTGCTATTTCCTTTAATTCTTTGTTATTTTCTTTTCAGAAAATTGAAATTGTATTTTGCCGATAGTATAATATTTCTTTTTTTTCCTCGTAAAATTATTTAAATTATTTAAATTGTTTAAATTATTTAAATTGTTTAAATTGTTGAAATTTGTTTAAAATTGTTTAAAATTGTTTAAAATTATTTGATTTTCATACATATACTCCGGTTTCAATAATAAATACCAACTTGTTTCTCTTTTATTTATCTTGGACTCCGAATTGGTTTATGAAACATTTCTTTTAAATTGCTTTGGATTGCTTTGGATTGCTTTGGATTACTTTTGATTACTTTTGATTATTCGGAATTCTTTTGAATTATTTTGAATTATTTTGAATAATTTTGAATTATTTTAATTATTTTAATTATTTTAATTATTTTAATTATTTTAATTATTTTAAATTTTTTTAAATTACTTTAAATTATTTGAATACTTTTCTTTTTATATAAACGCGCAAACTATCTTTCTTTTGGTTACTTTTTTTTTTACCAAATTTTTTTATATAAAAAATTTCATTTACGACTAACTTTCTACGAAAAATAAATGTCTTCTTGTTGTAATTCACTTTCTATTGCAACTCCACTTCTTATTTCACCACCCCCTTCTCCTCCTGATGAATGCACTACGCATTTCCTTAACGACGAACAAAAAGTATTGCTTAATGGAGAGTCAAGTCAATTTCAACAATCAGAAGGTTTAAAAAAGATGGATTTATCAGAAATAGCAATCACTAATTATGCTCCAGGAAGTCAACATAGATTTAGGATGAGAGTATGTGACGTTCCAAAAGAACTTATGGATTTAATTAAAGCGTCTGAAAAAATGCCTCTTAGAGTCTCAAAAACTACTGCTGCGCTTGCAACTGGAAATTTGTCCGCAAGCTCCGACATCATGGGTAGCACAAAGGATGCAGTCTCCATATGCCCCAACAATGGTCGTGTGACTTCAACGCCAAACCAAACACAATCTACAAATATTGACGATAGGGGTTCTATTAAGAAATTGGTTGATAAGCGTCGTAGAATTAGAAAGAATCCTTATCCTACTAAAGCTCCATCAAAATCTTCTCCAGGAATAACTTTAAAGGTGGATGTTTTTACTCCATTTAAAGAAGATCCTCAAGCGTTATTACATAGCGATGATCCACCAGCATCAGATCCTAGCACTCCATTATTATTTTCTGATATATTTTCATCAGCTGAGGAAACTTCGGAATCAAGTTCACGAAATAATAACAAATTATTAAATAAAAGACAACGAATTAAACATCGAAATAAGACCAAAAGAACTGTATCAGAACGTAAACGTAAAGGAAATAGTCTTGCCAGAGTAATGGCAGACCGTGGACTTTTAGAAGCAACATTTACACCGGTTGCAATTGAAGGAGAAGCAAAAACTATTCGTATTCCACCACCACCACCAATGCAATTTGAAGAATTAATGGAAAATATTGAACAATTAGATCTTGATACTAATTTACTTGATCGTATTAATCCAAAAGTTAATTGGAAAGGTCAACCACTTACAATTTCACATTTACCACATTATAATTCTTTACATCCAAAAGAAGCATATGTTGCATCAACATTACGACTTACACCAGTTCAATATTTAACATCAAAAAATACATTAGTCTCATCAGCTCGAAGATATACACAAAAATCACTTCCATTTAGAAAGAGTGATGCACAAAAACTTCTTCGTATTGATGTTAATAAGGCTAGCAAACTATGGGAATTCTTTATGCAAGTTAAATGGATTTAAATTAAATTCAACATTAAATTCAACATTCTGAAATAGAAATAGCACAGTATGAATTATATATATATATATATATATATATATGCTATAGGATTAAAATATAAGCATTTATCGTATCTAATTTTGATTGCATTTATTTTGTTTTTTTTTTCTAATAGATACATTTTTCAATGATTACAAACAAATCTATATTTTTTTCTTTTTTTTTTATATCGTAAATCAGAGATAAATTTGTAAATAATTTAGCATCAATTTAGAGTTTATAATTCATTTAACATGGTACTTGTAATTCTCGTCCCTTCTCTGTACAGCAATCAAATAAACAACACATTATTGGGATTTTTTTTTTTTTTTACGGTAAATCTTTGAGTAAAGATCTTTGAGTATGATCTTTGATTATGATCTTTGTGAAATCTGTGAAATCTTTGCAAAATCTTGAATAAAAATCTTGACGAACGTAAAATAGTGACGTATGTAAAAATAGTGACGTACGTAAAAATAGTGACGTAAAATAGTGACGTACGTAAAAATAGTGACGTACGTACGTATGTAAAAATGGTGACGTAACATATCAGCATATCAGATATTGACCGTGACCAATTACTGTAAATCTACAAGACAATTTAAAAAATATTGATATTGACCGTGACCAATTAAATCTATAAGACTTAAAAAAATAAGACTTAAAAAAATAGAAGATTTTTTTATATTGTAATGGGAAAATTCTTATTATCAATCTAAACATTAAGAAAGGTAAATGTTACCTTTATGATACACTATCCCTTTTGTTTTTCATTACAAGCATGTAAGTTTCTAAATAAAGAGATTCGTGTATACAGTGTATTGTGTAGTAAGTATAAATATAGGAAACAAGTGATTTTTTAAGCTTTCTATATATGCTTGTTTATAAAAAGATCCGAATTCGAAATTTAAGTATCCAATAGGAATTTTTACATATCTAAAGTGTTTGCCTTCTGGACCCATCCTTTCACCACGAAGGTAATATGTAATCTCCAAACATTTAGATCATCCATCAAAAGTTTACTGTTACTGTAAACATCGTTTATTTTAATAGAAGTTTTGTACCCAAATTTATTTTATAACACTATTCTTTAAATTTTTTTCTAAATTTTAAAACGGGTTTTCGGTTAAATGTGGAAACATGGAAATATGTACAACCGAACTTAATTTATCATGTTCATTTACAATAAATACATCTATTCCTTATTAGGTTCCGTAAAAAGACGCATACAATGCATCTCAAAAAAAAATGCGTAATTGTGATTTGTGATGAAAAAAAAAAAATTTTTAGTGTACTGTTTAATCGTAATGATATAAAAAAAAAAATTCATAGTATCAATTATTAGGTATCAATTATTAATTACAGCTAATAATTTAGTTTAATGCTATCATAACAACATAACAGAATAAGAAGATGAATAGAATGAGTTGTAAAAAAAAATACTAAAGTCACTAAATTATAAATTTTAGAACGAAATTAATTTATTCAATGATGCTATTTGTTATCATTTATTCACTTTATTCACTTTATTTATTCACTTTTATTATTCACTTTTATTATTCACTTTTATTATTCACTTTTATTTATTCACTTTTAATATTTTTAAAAATGCACAATTTTCTCGTGAAGCCATGTTCCTTTCTCATGTAATGGTGTGCATCCTATCTTTCCTAGATTTTCCTTTGACCCTGACTATGAATTATTAAAGTTAGGAAAACTCGGAATTACGGAGCAAACCGATAAGCTTGATATCTATTTGTCAATCGTATACATTTTGAATATAGTAACTATAGTAACTACGTACTATATTCTCCTTATCCTTTGATAAAATTTTTAATATTTTTAAATTTTATTTTTAAATATATATTTAATGTACAATATCAAATATGCAATATTAATATGCAATATTAAAATATTAATATACAAATCAATACGTATACAATATTATATAGTATATAATACGTAGCAATATATAGTATTATACGCAGTATCAATATGCGTATTTAATAATAATGACTTTCTTTAAAAATCAAAGTAAGGCATAACTATAAATAACAATGTGGAATTACCTTGCATTCTGAAACGAATCTGTGTTCTTAAAAAAACTTAAAATTCTTAGCTTTTCATAAATAAATTACATAAATTATCAAAGTCTGCAGACAGTATCATAGGTTTTATGGTTCCACAGTATGATGGATTTAAGTGTTCAATGTATCACTAGTGTAACTTTGAAGCTTAAATAATTTATTCATGCATCTTAATTTGTCCTTCAAAAATAATATTATTAAATAAACAAACAATGCTACATTTCATTGAGCTAGCGTGCGCATTATATGTAGTACAATAAATTGTATTTTCGATCTAATTTTGATGTGTCTTCTATGCCATTTCTATGGACATTCTCATGGACATTCCTATGGACGTTCCCATGACATTCCCATGGACGTTCCCATGGGCATTACCCATGGATATCACCATAGATAGACGTGTTCTTTTAAAATATTACTTCTCTTGATATCTTAATATGGTAAGCTTTTATGGAGTTTATTTGTTACTAGCTACCAATTACCAATTATTGTATAGTTACCAATTATTGTATTTTTTTTTTTGCTACTAGCTACCAATTATTGTATTCCAACTACCATAACTACCATAAATGCAATGCACATACTATGTATACCCTCTCTAAATACACACTTAATCTTTAGTCCAAAGCATATAGAGTATTTCATAAAATATTCTCTATAATTAACTAATTAACTAATTAACTAATTAACTAATAAATCTAATAAATGTAATAAATGCATACCCCCCTCTAAATGCTAGTCCCAAGGGGGTGCATTTACAGAAAGTTGACTGTATTTCGTATTTCGTATTTCGTATGACGATTATTAAAAAGGTCCAAGTTTCGTTAAAATTATTCAACGATTCTTAATTCATTATGTTTATTAACCAAATTATTATTAATTGATCTGCATTAATTATTAATATGGCTGATCTTTAAAAAGTTAAAGACAAAACTCGAAAAAAAAATTCTTAAAACGTATGGTGCATCAATTTACAAGATTAATCAGTTTAATCATCGTTGCGATGTCACAAATAATTGTTTTATATGGTACATAAATAAATCAAAAAAGTTTTAGAAAGTTTTATCAATTTTTTTTTTTATTATATTTGTTATAATGACTTATGACTTGATTAGAACCAAATTTCGTATACGTATTAGTAATAACAACACGAATTATAAACGAATTATAAACGAATTATATAACCAAATTATATAAACGAATTGTATAAACGAATTATATAACCGAATTATAATTATTTTTATATACCTAGGCTTATTAAATCCTTGGTATTAAAGTCTTTGGTATTCGACTCACATAATCCATCTATTATTATCTATTATTATCTATTATTATCTATGATTAATAATTCTACCTAATTAATTCATTTATAGCATCCAATGAATAAGATCCACGAACAATCATAAATGCTATTATGCTATTTGTTTGGCGATATGCAATTTTGACTTGGGCTAAATTTCGAATGTAACTTACATAACACAATTAATCACAAAATCACAATTAATCACAAGTAATCACAATTAATCATGGGATAAGTCATCGAACACCCCTTAAATGTTTCAATCTTCATCTATGAGATACGATATATCATTCATTTCTTTCGATCTTTTAAAGTTATTAAACATGTAAAATTATTAAGATACGCATATCAATATCACTATATCCAAAACCAAACAAATAAAAATAATAAAAATAATCTCAAAATCTTTTTAATTTCCAATTAAATTTCTTAAATTTCCATGTATCATCTCACAAACGACGAGGGAAAGCTTCTCAGAGGTTCTATTAAGGAAGGACATAAACAAATAAACAATTTAGTAAATCATGGAAACCCACGATAAATGTTTTTCCTGAAAAACTAACAATATGTAAGCATTCGTATTCACCTTTCACACATTGTCCTAATACAGCAAATAGTTACCTTTTGTGGGTTTGTGTCTTCTCATAAGACTTTCCATAAATGATAATGTCATCAAACTAAAAAAAAATCGTTTCTAGAGGTGTTAAAAACATTGGAATTTTTTTTTCATTTTATCATTATGATTGGTGATTCACCTTCCCATGAGAACGAATTATAACCAACTTTTTTGTTGATTTACTGTTTTATTAAAACTTTTTTTCTCTTTCCCCTTGTCAACATTATACAACCGATCATTATTTGATCTGTAATCGTATAAATAAATAGGTAATAATTTAATTTTGAGTATAACATGCATTTTTGAAGATCAAAAAGCAATTCGTAAAACTTAAATTTTTTTTATAATTTTTATAATCGATCAATTGAAGAAAATGATCCATGTGATTTCGTAATAACGTCATATAACTGCAATAAAAAAACGCATGGGTCTTTTTATGTTCTCGAGTTACATTAATTGGACATTTGGATGTTCGCTTCACTTAATCTGCGAAGCAGGTTCTTAATATTAATCGTCTGTACATCTTACAAGAACCATACAATGAACGTCGCTCAGGGTTAGTACTTTAAAAGATCTGCTTATTTACGTAAGATTATCACAAATAACGCATTTAAGTACGTACATGGCGCAGATTAAGGTTTGACATCGATGCCTCAGGCTTCGATTTAAATGATCTACTTTTCTATGCATGTCATGTGCCAACATTCGATAGATTCGATAGAATATCTTTAATTCGTTTTCTTTAATAACTTTTTTTGAGAATGTCATTGATGCTATTCAGGATAATTTTTGATTCTTAACTGGTAAATTTACCTGCATTACTTGAATTACTTGAACATCAAAAAAATTTTGAAATTTATTATTTAATAAAAAAAAAATAAAGTGAATTATGATATATAAATTCAAAACGTGTAACGATAACGAAATGTAAGATAAATAATTGATTTTTTTAGTAAATGTTGGTAAAAAAAAAGGCATCAATCAGCAAGAATGCAAGAATGAAAGAATGAAAGAATGGAATAGAATGTTTGAAAATAATACTAATTTACTCAATAATTTGATTATCTAATATCGATATTAATACCGATATTAATTTTGAGATCTCATGACACTATTTGCTACGTAGTTATTCTTTAATAAATCATTTTAATTATTTTAATTATTTTATTTTTAATCATTTAATAATGAATTATTTTTAAATTACTTTTGTTTAATGTCTTTAATTATCTTTAATCATCTTTCGGACAATTTAACTGTTAACTGCAAAATTTCTCATTAACGATATTTCGTTCCACGACCAATCTATAAAAAGTTATTTTTGATAAAATCGAACGAGATTTCTTTATCTTAAATGGTCGATTCCTGCATGCTGACGATGATTTTTTTCTCTGATTGTCAAAGAATTTAAATCACGATTCACTATTTCAATATACCTGCATAATGATGCATATTGACTCAACCTTTAATATCTATATTTGGTTATAGGAAAATCGCTCAAGAGTACAACTGTGCAATTTTAATGTTAAAAAAATTTTTTATCTTTCAAAAGTGTTTGAAATTTATTCGCAATAATTACTATTAAATCGATCGAATTAACCCAAATTTAGTTTAATCCTTGTTTATTGTCCCTTCCTAAGTGCGCCATGCTTTTCTTTTGACAAAGGTACGAATACACAATTGGCGCCTATATGCAAAAACAGTCCAGGCGCCCATTTCAGTGAACGAAATGCTATGCACTGCATAAAACGCCCGTGAACTTTCTTTTTCCTTCTTTGATAGTCTCTTTTTTTCATTAATCCAAGAATGTAAACGCTATATGGTTTAAGGTTTTAGTAATTTGTGTAAATTTGTGTAAATTCACAAATGAAAAGTTGAAATTCCATTTCAAACTCTTTGAAAAAATCAAATGACAAATTCTGCAAGATAGTACTATGGACGATCAGGTTATTGTACAACTTTTCGGATTATTAATTAGTTGAATGATTCCGCTAAAATGCGTGAAAAGCAATTGAATTATTATAAAATGATCTACCAAAGATTTTGAATGCATTCTCGGAGATAGCCTTAATTTACTATAATGAGAAATTCCCAACAAAGATAATCGGACTTAACTTATATATCTCCCTTTCTAAATTATTTGAGAATTCATTATCGAATATGTATATTGAATGTGTATATCGAATGTGTATATCGAATGTGTATATCGAATTTGTACATCGAATGTATATACGTACTGTACGTACGTACGTACGTACGTATTAAATATGTATATCGAATATCTATCGCATATGCTATTTCAGTTTCAAACCCGAACCTACATAGTACAAATGCTTTCTCTTTCTATCTTATAACACCAAGTTTCAAATAAATTAACGCGTTAATTATTATTTATAAATATTTGTGATCCCATTATGAAAAATTTTGTATTATATAAGAATACCCTTACACATTTAATGTATAACCCCATTCAAAAAATATTTATAGAATTATCAACACGACCAGTTTCACCGTATTAATTTAACTTTGTATAGTTGATAAGGAAAGAAATCAGGGTACATAGCATTTTCTTTAATGCGTGAAAATTTTCTAGCATGCTTAAAATTGTTCGACATTACAGGAAAATAAAAAGATAATGTGTTGTGCTTGCTTACTGTACGCGAACCAATCTTATTTTTCTTTTTCAAAGGTTAATTCAAGTGTGTGTACTCTTACACTAATAAAATTTAAACTTTAATTCAGATCCGCGTATTAAACGATAAACTTAAATTCTTGTTACTTAATAATAGAGCCTAACGGTTTTAGTTTCTCCTTCTAAACAAAATGAATGCAATTATTAATAACTTGCCAAATAAAATTTCTCTTATTGATCACATTGTCGTATCATACGTTTGTATTTACGGTATTTGCCACGGATAATCCATAATTGTTTCCGATTGGACTATTCTTTAAACCATTAACATTCAAAGAATTGAATACCTTATTCGGCTTCCGTAATAATCGGCTTTCTTTCAAGAATTGATTCTTCCGCACTTACAAAATCACAATTATTAATATTGTTTTCTTTTTAAAAAAAGTCATTTACTCATAACGTTAAGGCCAAGAAGTATTCATCTATCAATTACACTAATATATCAAGTAATGCATCACCATCATAACAATTATGTATAGATAATTGCTTTTATACTGTCCATTTCTGGAAGTAAAAGTCCATGAATCGGTATTGATATTAATAATTTATCATTTAATGTTGCTGAGATTATGATAATCCTCCCAGCAAGAATTGTCGTTATGATCAGATTAACATTAGGTTATCTTGGTAAATAATAAAAAAAACCGGTTTAAACCCGTTTCATTACCAATTCGACTTTTTAGCGTTAGTCATCGGTAATTGCCAACCATCGGTGTGAGAAAAGTTTTATTGGCATTATTTCAAACTGTATTATTTAGAAATTATACGAATCTTGCTGAATAATTGTTTTTCAAATTATAATTAAAATATAATTTTCTAAAATTTTAGATACTAAACCCATTGTAAGTAAATCAATTGTATATATAAAGCATATACAATAAAACTACATTATGACTTTAAAAAAAAATTTGTTCTTTTTTCTAATATTAAAATAGGCTTTGTTAAAAAGCTTTATTAAATTTTAGATCAATAAATTGCAAAAAATAAATAAAATATTTATAGCATATATTACCAAGTTCAATATATAATATTATAATTTTAATACAAATAACTAGTAGTAATTATTGTTTTTATTGTTAAAATTAGGATGCAGTTTGAGAGTTAAACAAAAGTTAAATATAAAGATTCAAATTTTAGTTAAAATTAGGTTTTTAAAAAATTTTAAATATTTAATTTTCACTATAGGTAATTATTATTTGTAATTTTTAATATATAATAAAACATTCTTTACAATAACATATGGTTTTTGTCTTAAGATATAAATAAGGCTTATGACTCTGTTAATCTTTCTTTACTTCAACACTTATTCATTTGACTTGCCTTACCAACAACTATTATTAATACTACTATTAATCACTTTTCAAACTATTATAACTAAGTTACAACTAATTTTGATCTAACTTTTTCATATTTTGCTTTAAATAGTATTGATTAATATAAAACTATTACTCTAATTTTGTAAAGAATTTACTATAATTCACTTATATTATACATTTATTTATAATTCACTTATATTACACATCACTCTCAATATAACAGACTCTTGATATAACAGAGACTAAGTAAAATCTTGATATAGTAGATCGAGATTCAGATTCACATCATAATAAATACTACTTAATATAATTGATTTACTATTAAAACTCACGATAAACCAGATTTTAAAAAATTTCTCACTATGTGCCCGAGGTATTACGTTATATCAAGAGTGACGTGTATATATTTATTTATAGTTCTCTGAATATATTATACAAACATTCTAGATTACTAGTCTTAAAAACAGATCTTTTAAAAAACTTCAGACCAGATATTCAGTATTAGTTTATATGAATAATATTCTCTGGTTAGCCTTCTTACAATATAAATTTTTTTAAATTCTTTCTATTATTCAATTATTTTATAATATGATTAATATATAAGTTAACTCTTCTAAGTCTATTCTTTATACTAATAATTCTCTTTTTTATTATAATTTTATTACCTATAACTAATATCTATTATCTTTATATTTACTTTACACACCTTTTAAGTTTCTTGAATACTGGTTTATATTTGATAATAAATTCTTAAAGCAAATATGTTTCATTATTAAAAAATTCGTATATTTTATTCAAATTGCAGATATTAATATATTATTAATATTTATGCTTATTATAATGTTAATATAGTAATTATACTAACTATTAAATACTAACTCTACAATCTTGTATTTAATTAACATACTTGCAGACAAATACTCTTATATTATATTAGTCTAAGCTAAATTATACAACTTCAATAAGTATGCTTTTATATCTATAATTTTATAATATTTATAATATTTGAAATATTTAATTTTACAATACACAAGATATTATCATAAATAGATTTAATTAGCAGTTTAACAAAATCTTTATTTTATTATTCTTAGTAATTTTAATATACAAGATAGTATTTATAGCTTATCTTCAAGATTTAAATTAATCAACTTCTTAAATTACTTTAATTTCTATGATCTAGATGCATATTTTAACAATATATACTTTATTTAATCAAACAATACAAGCAGTAGTTAAATAAATTATATATAAACTAATTAATTTAATATATAATTTCTCTTATCATATAATCTTAATAATAGTAAAACAAGTACTTTAAGTGATTACTTGATCCTCTTATTATCTTAGATAGTTTCTAATATATACAGTAAGTACTCCAGTAATATATAAGTATTTTTTATAGAATTTTCAACTATAAAGCTATAAATAAAGACAAATAGACAAAATTTGCTAATCATTTAACTTTAATACTTAACAAATACTAAGTTTCTTTTAATATATATACTTAAAATATCTTAGAAACTACTTAATACAAAATTAAGCCTTCCATTATTAATATCACTATTCATATTATTTTTAATAAAATTAGTTATAAATGCAGTTACATCTATAGATATACTTTATATTATACTTTGCTTTATCTTTCTTTTAAAAAACTTAAACATTTAATTAAATTAGCCAAAAAAACAAACAATAACAATTCTTTTTTTTTTTTTTATTAACTAGCCTCTTTGGCTTTGGGATTTTTATTCAAGTATTTTGGGCAGAAAGCTCATAGCAGAACCTCAATTACATTAGAGAGTACAACTAGCTACACGTGCGCCTTTTGAGCGCCTATTTAAATAGTCCACATACGGTATTACACTATAAATTCTATACTAGCTGCCATATCTATAACCCAACTAGGGGATTATCTATTTAAACTTTCTGTAATATACACATCCCCCTTGTATCACCAGAACATCACCGCTACATTTGTCAGTTAAGAAGTTCCAGATGTTTACCATAACCTTAGGACTAATTTATCCTCGAGACATCGTTGCTAGAGCTTTCCATACCTACAATCCGGTTAACCTAGACTTTCGATAACTTATGCTAAGTTTGAAAACAAGTACTTGCGAGCCGAAGCCACTACCATTACCTACTCTTGCTCTTATGAAGTTCACCTAGACCCCAGCATCCACTTTACGGACTATCACCAACTTTTCTGACACACCAACAGTGTCCCCAAACTTCTAATCCAGATGGCCCAGAAGAAACTTGCGTTCCCTGATATTCTGATAAATCTTTTTTTCCATATTTTCATAGCCTGGTTGGTGTGGTGCCTTGCCAAACACCTGGTCCTCATTCAGTTGGCTATCGAGTCTGATTGCTGATGATCTTCCTTTACATAGTACCGTTAAAGATCTGTACTACCTCTCTATTCAGAACTTGCCAAATGGGCTTCTGTATGCTCTGATCCCCTGGATTTACTGAATACATCACTTGGGTTTTGTATAACTTTTACGTTATACTACTGTTCCGCATCCTCACAGTACTAACTGGTATGACCAAGGTTACAGATACCGATCTGTCAGATTACACACAGTCTGCTGTAACACATTCTATAAAATTCAAATTTCGTTGTCAGTGGGATTCAAACTTTTGTCCTGCCGCTTGGGGGTGCAACAACTTACCAACTTCACTAAGTCACCACACTAATGACAATTCTAAAATTACAATTATTAATACTTTTATTAATAATATAAACAATAAAGTTAATTGCAATTTATAACTACTAGACTTATCAGATTTACTCCATAATAAAGAATTAATTAAACATGCTTAAGAGATTTAAAAATAATTATATCAAGCACACTATATAGAAAATTTTATTTTACTTTATTAACAAATTTAAAAAGCAACTGAAAAAAGATGTGAAACCTTAGTTATATATTCAACTCAAACAATTAATAGTATTTTCAACCATTATTATATATCTATATATTTTTCAATATAAAGTTATTAGATAAATTAATTACAAAAATTATCTAAAATCAAAGAACATATTCAAATACACTTTAAGAACTGGACAGCATACAAACCTATCAATAAAATACTATTTCAAAATACTTAATATCAACAATATATTCTATGATTTTATATTAATTCTGACTGCTTACTAAAACAATTATTCAAGAAGAAGTTCTGAATACAATTAACAAATGCCAAAAAGCAAAGCTTATAGTCCAACTAATATAAACTATAAAATGCTTAAGCATTCAGACACAATATATGCTTAAGCTTTTAGAATAGCGATATTTATCAGCTGATTTTTTTTATCAGAAACTTACTCTTTCTCCTCTCTTAATATATATCTTGATTAGGTCTTTATATATAATTTTAAAATTTTTACTTTTGATTTTTATCACGTCCTTATTGCTTTATTTAATCATTATTTTATTTTTAACTAAATACCTAAATAATGAAAGTATGAACAAATCTTTTCTATTTCTAAATATAATATTTTTAATGACAACTTAAATCTAATATAGCCTATTAGTCTTATAGAGCATATTCATAAAGTATATACTAAATTTTTACTAAAAGACTTAGTCTAGTTTTTTTCATATCATACTATCTTATCTTCTTTTAACTATATTGCTCTACCTGGCAACAGTATTTTAACACCTATTTATATTCTTAATAACCTTATTAAAGACACAAACTGTAATTATCAAAACATATAGCTTTTGATTCAGAATATGAGTAAAACATATAACTCTATTAATATTACAGTCAACTCTCTTTATAGTCATCCCCTCTATAATCATATCATATAAAATACTCCTTATTATATTCAAGACTTAAAAACAAATTATTATTAAATATATAAAAAAACTATCTCTATATAATCACAACCTTTTTATAAACATATTTTTTTAAAAAGTTCTTAAGTAAACAAAATATGTAATTATAGAAAGGTTAACTATACTTTACTATAATAACCTCTATTTTATCTTTCACTACTAGATAATATCATTAACTCAATTATTAATATATTTACTGACTAATATAACAAAGTTATTACAAACTTAGATCTTACTTATTCATATTCAGTATTAATCAAGGTAAAACTAATACTTCTTTACTTTGAAAATTTTATTACAACTCTTTAATTATTTATATTCATTCTTAATTTTCAGAATATATAGTATTTTCCAAACATCCTAGTTACAAATTTAAAAAACAAACCATTTAGTCATCTTAATATTAATTGCTTTGTTCTTGCCTTTATGAATAATACTTTATAGATAGTATTATCACAAGCTAAACTTTCACATATTTCTCTATAGCAGAATCTTTTTATAATATGCCTAATATCTAAATTAATCTAGCTAAATCTATTCTTACTACAAATAATCTACTATATAACTACAATTCTATTACCTTTAATAATTATATACTTTTATTACACTCTTTTCATACATTCTTTAAGTTCTTAGATTGTTGGATTATACTTGATA
This sequence comes from Racocetra fulgida, assembly GCA_910592135.1. Classification (NCBI taxonomy): domain Eukaryota; kingdom Fungi; phylum Glomeromycota; class Glomeromycetes; order Diversisporales; family Gigasporaceae; genus Racocetra; species Racocetra fulgida. The sequence continues at coordinate 8,121 of CAJVPZ010000061.1, read as the reverse complement.
ATAAATATTTTTAGTAAACACAACTCATTATTAGTAAATTTCTATATTTAATTAAAATTGCTAAAACTAAACAAATTATTAATATTTAAGCCTGCTATATTGTTAATACTATTATTATTTCTATAATTAATTATTACTAAAAACTTTTTTTTTAATATTAAAGTGACCTCTTTGCCACACTGCTTTTTATTCGAATATTAGTAGTATTTTTAACTGTCAGACATATCTGACAGCTGTATATATTTGTAAAGTACAACTAGCCATATCTGCGTCTTTTGAGCACCTATTTAAGTAATCTGCTTATCATTAGGTTTTACACTAGATGCTATATCTGCACTTTACTAAGGGGTTACCTATTTAATCCTCTATACCTATATATCAACCCTTTTATATCCAAGCAATGATACTTAGTACCACCTTATTTTTACATACTGGCTTAGGGTTTTAAAGCGGTCTCAACTATTTTAAAGAGTCCTTTGACCTCAAAATAAACTTGCTAGAGTCTTCTATACTTACATTTAGGCTGATTTAGGCTTTGATAACTCATGATTAGTCTGAAAACAAGTACTTGCGACTTTTTACTTCTACTACTGTTACTTACTTCTGCTCTTATAGAGTTCACTTATACCCCAGCTCTAGTATTCATTCAATCAGAAACTCTTCTATTATTTCACCAAACTTCTAATCCAGATAGCCCAGTTTGGTCTACAAGTTATATTATTTAATTTCCTACTAGTTTAATCTGAATACCAGCCTATACTCTTTTCTTCCAATCGATTCTGGTGGCCTGGTTAGTATAATGCTTGCCAAACATCTAGTTCTTATCTAAATCTGCAACTTTTTGATTCTCTTCTTAGACTTTCTAAAACCGTTAAAAGTATATGCTACTTTTCTACTTAGGACTTGCCAAGCAGGTTTCTATTCAGAACTAGTTCAACAAATTTACACAAATTATGAGAACTTATTATGAGTTTATACTACCTTTTATTAGTTTGCATCCCTTTATATAACTCCTCTATTATATAAATGCCTATGATCTTTCAAGTCTGTACTACTATCCCTAATTAGAGCTTGCAAAATAAGCCATCTATTAAGCGATCATTATTCCTTACATCTATTTGATCTGACTATTGTTATAGAATTTACATCCCAACCTCCAAATAGTTACCATTATACAAAAGAATTTAATTTTTTATTGTTGATAAAAATTGAACTCTGAATGTGCTACTTAGAGCAACGACTTGACTACTTTACTAAGTTGCTACACTCTATCACTAAAAACTTGATTTTAAGTTAAAATATTGGCAAAAAGATTTTTTTATATCATATTGAACTTATTAAATACAAAGCTAAACTTAGCTGAACAATTTCTATCTCTACTCATCTTCATCTTCAACTATACAGTATAATATTTATAATATTTAGAATATTCAGTTATAATATTATATCTTAAATTATATTAAACAGATTAATAATCAAGATTTATTAGATATCAGTACTCATATTAAACTCTAATAGCTGCAGAACAATCTATAGTAGAACCTAGAGTAATCTATATAGAATTAAGAATATAATTTACTTATTTTTAGCTGTTTTTTTGCAGTTCTTTTTTATTTTAGTAAAATATATGCTTATTTTTGACTATTTTTATACAGATTTTTCTATTTTTAATAATTTTTTAAAACTCTTACCTTTATATAAATTGCTCAAGGTCCTCTTATAGTCTTCTACTAGTATTCTATTATATCTAAATTCAATAATTGATAGCCTTGACAAATATTCTACTAATTTTAAAATTATTCAACTTTTTAAATACCTTAGAAGAGAGAGAGAGAGAGAGAGAGAAAGTTGTCTATCTTATATAATCTTTTATTCTCTATCCCATATACTATTACAAGCTCAACTTCACTAGAATTTATATTATCTTTTTATTCTAATTATATTATATTATATTTTTAAAGTATTTAATATTATTTGATAATTTTTATCTTTTCAAAAGCATACGCACTCTCTTCAACAATCACTTATACCAAACTTATAGCTAACGAAAACAAAAACTTGTTGAAGAAAAGTAGAAGAGACAACTACAAATAATGGTTTTTATAGAGGTCAAGACTTTCTCTATTCTTCTCTATATATTTAGTATGCAAGTTAAAAGCATTTCTGTACAAGATAACTGGAAAGAAGATAGTGCTTTGTACAGAAAATTTTAATAGAAGCTCTGCTTCTGCTGACAAAGTTAAAAATAGTTGGTCTAAGAAAAACAACAAACGAGTTTTTAACACTTTCCTTACTAAAGTTTAAGGCTATTTGCAAACTAAAACTCTCTTTTATACTCTACTTTTAGCCTTTATGAAATTTCTTCAAAAAGTGAAAAAATAGCGTACCTCATTAAAAGATTGACAACAATAATCGCTGCTAAAAAAAGAAAGATATAACACGTATACATATCTACTTTTAGTTATAGTATAAGATAATGTGATAATATTTGAAACATTGCAGAAAATATGTTGATGGGTTGGGATAGCAACTAGAAGTTTTGATCCTTGGAGCTCTACTTTAAAACTAGATAGTTTTTGACATTTTTACATTCTGAATATAGATATAAATAACTAGTATAGAGTTTAGTCTAGTTTATTTGTAGTATTATATAATTTTTACAATTCTGTATGGTTTTAATAGTGCTATCTTTATTTTCTTTTCTTTTATTTTCTTTTTTCATTATTTGTTTTATTTAGTTTTATTAGTTTAGATAGACCAGAACTCAACACCGTAGTATTTCTATATTTATTTTATGCTCTTTGTATTTGTGTTTATACTAGTGCTCGGCAAAATCAAACTTTTTTTAACAGTCAAATACATGTAATGATCTGACTTTTAAAGTAATACAGTAATATGGTAATACTATTTTGATCTGATAAATTTTTACATATAATTTTTAGCATTATTAGCATTATTAGTGTTAAATATATACTACAATATAAACTAAAGGTTTTTTAGATCTCCAGATTTATAGTTTTATAATTTTTATCAAAATAGCCATTTAAACTTATAGACCTTATTTATTAAGGTGACAGATTCTATAACTTCGAAGGCTAAGATGATTTTAGATTAGAAGGTAGCATATTAGATTAGAAAGATCTGTGTATACTATTTATATTGTATGCCTCAGTAACATATTTCTAAGATGACAGGTTTACTATTACTTAGAGAGATCAGATGATTTTGTACAACTAGGAGATAGTACATTCTGATTAGGAAGATCTGTGCTATACTATTTAGATTTAGTAACGTCATTGGGAAACTTTTTTTAGGGTATATATCAATTGCAATCCTCTAGTTTCTCATCGATATACATTACCCCTGCTAGGTTATATCGATTATAATATATAACGATATATAGTAAAAATTCATTAAATTTTGTCAAACTTTGACATAGATTTTCTCAATAACTATCAATTGAAATTTGTTGAAATTTTTACTGTAGATAGTAATTATATTCAACTATAATATATAAAATTTTCATCCAATTATAATTACTAGTTCACAAGAAATCGCTTGTGTATGATAGATAATTTTTTAAAAAAATTATCTATCATATACAAGCGATTTCTTGTGAACTAGTAATTATAATTAGATAAAATTTTTATTTTATATATTATAGTTGAATACAATTACTATCTATAGTAAAAATTTCAACTAATTTCAATCGATAGTTATCGAGAAAATTTATGTCAAAGTTTGACAAAATTTAACAAATTTTATAATAATTGTTAATAATTGATAACGATATATATTGTTATATAACTATAATCGATATATATCATTAGTGATATAAATCGATATATAGCTAATAATCGATATATATCGTATAAAAAAATTGATAACCAACGACCCTGCTAGTAGCAATCGATGCAAATCTTCAAAAAAAATTTCTCGATGATAGAATTCTTATATTAGTTTATTTACTTTGAGCATCAGACGATTTCAGACAACTAGGAATAGCACGTTCAGATTAGAAAGGTTTGTATTATACTCTTTGGGTTCGGTATATAGAATTCTAATGTTGTGATTATAAAAGTAGTATCAGCGAAATTAACAGTTTTCTTTTTTCAGTTTTCTAGACAATACTTTGAAACTCAGTATAAAAATATTTGACACTAGGTTTATATTAACTTTTAGCTAAGTCAAAATATTTTTTAAAGAGGTTGAAGAGTATGTGATTCCTTATATACATTACAGATTCAATATATTCTGCATATTATTCAGAACTGAGAACAAGGAGAATGTGTTTTAGTATAATTGAAGGTAATGTAATACTTTATTATAATTTATATGTATTATTTTCTGATATTCAAAAGGCTAACATTAGCTGTTTTCTTTAATCAAATAAGCTAAGGCAAATCTACATCAACATAGCAGGCATTTTAAAATTTTTGTCTTAAAATAACAGTCTGGACGTTATTTCGCGACAATATAGTATGAATATTTGTGCAAATTATGGTTAATTTTTTGATATTTCTCAAATTTATTGCTTTATTGATATTTAAATAATGGAACTGGGTATTTCAATATTTTAATATGTTGTTTAACAATTGATTAAAAATTGTAATATATTTTTTGATTGTCATCAACCCTATCTTGAGTACTTAATAAAGTAATGTAGCTATTATTGAACCTCCAATATTCACTATATATATCTAATTATTCCTATAATTAAATTAATATGGTTTTTTTATATGTAGTATCGAGCTTTATAGAAATTTATTAAAACTGGATTAAAAAAATTTGATGAATTTGCCAAGTTAATTGAATAAGCATTCTTATTTAATTAAAACTCAAGTGTTAGATATATATATTATATGAATGTAAAATACCTATATATTTTAGTATATTGAGGGATGAATTTATATTGTATGGTTAAAATAGATAATGTGCAGAGCAATTTTCTAGTAACATGCGACATATAATAGTGTTACATCTATAAAATTATATATGAGTATATCTCATAGATGCGATGCCTTTTAACTTAAATTTTTTTTTTTTTTTTTGGTATGTATTAAGGTGTTAAAATATTTTTTTATTATACTGTATATATATTGATATATATATTAATAAAAAACTGCTTAATGTTAATGCTAATCTCATATTATATATGTATAAATATATATACACCTTTTAATCTATCCAATCACAAAGAACGATTGCTTTTTGGATCGTTTCCGGATTTAGTGATCCACGCTTTTTAGTATTTATATTTGAACCTTTTGAGAATAGTCTCTCAGATAGGCACTCATTGTGGGTATTGCAAGGTAATTCCGTGCTATAAGTGCTAATTTTAGAAAATTCTTGTCATATATTTTCCACTATTCAAATACATTTATATTATAATCTACCACAGAACTACTTAAATATCTACTAATTTCATCACTAATTGTAGAATGAAGCTTTTTGAAGACATGATTAAGACTACTTCTTGTACTAGAAATATTACTAGTTTCTGAATCTATTTTGAGTGTATTATTATAATTATAATTAAAATATATATTATTTAAACATTTGATTGCCCAATTAATTCACTTTGCATCCCAATTATTTACTTCATAGTAAGCTTTCTTTAATCACAAATCTAATAAAGTTGTTATCGCGTATATAGAATTATCAATTTTGGCGTAATAAAACCTTAAATTCTCATGAGCCGCTTGAATAGCCTCATTAATTACTTATAATAACTCACCTTTTTCCTACAATTCCTCAAGGTCATTCATAATCAAATTAAATACTGGAACAGCAAGAAGCATTGTAATATAAAATTCACTACATAATGTTTCAGATATTTCACGAAAAATTTTTAAAGATAATGAAATTTCTTTTAATATATTCTATTCCCTTAATGTGAAGCCAAATATCTTTAGCTTAGAGACTTCTCTAACTATTCTATTAATTGCTAGAGTCATAGCAATAGCACATTCAATTATATCAAAAATCAAATTTCACCTTGTTTTTGGGTCAAGAATTAGATTTTTAAACTATATGCCAAAAGATCTATACAATTCTTTTAACCTTTCACGATATTGAGATAAAAATCAAATTTTTACTATAAGCTTACGAAGTTTTTTAATGATTGGGAGTTGAGGAGTATCAGGCTGGTTCATAACATTAAGGTTATCATCTTAATCTGATGCCTCAGAATGCAGGTGAGATAAAAAATCTTGCAAAGCAAGATTAATAATATGAGCAAGGCAGCAAATATAACCTTGCTCTTTAATGAAAGAACCACCAATACTTATAGAAAATGTTTTAAATGCTTCAAGGAGAGTGTTGTTATTTGAAGCATTGTCAACAGTTATTCTAAGTATTTTATTGGTGATACCGAAATCTTCACAAATACTAATTAGTGATCCTTCAAATAGCACCAGATCAAGTACATGGCTTTGAATTTCGCAGTTCTTATTAAGTCAGTAGACTGTGACTCCTAAAAATATGGATAGGAATCAAAATTAGTCAATTATTTAATTAAAAAGAATTTTTCAATACTTATCTAAAAAAGCTTTACAGCTATTACTAGTTCATAGATCTGTTGTTAAAAAAATCTTACTCGAATTATTTTTTAACACGCTTTTTAGTAAAGTCTTTAATACTGAATATCGTCCTAGCAGATTTCTTTTAATGGTTCTTGCAGATAGAATTTTAATGCTGCTTTCTAACTTTCTAATTATTTCAAATAACTTAAAAAAGCTTTCTGATTTGACGATAATAAATGGAAGACTATCCTTTACAATCTATTTAACTAACACTTCTCTAAAAAAACGCTTACCAAACTGAAAAATTACAACAGTTGAATCTTCAGAACTAAGAGCTGGGATATTCTTATTATAAACATTGATAAGATAATTGTGCAGATTGGATGTATCACTATTATTTACAGTAAGGTACTTGGTTTTTGTTATGCATAGGCTGCATTTGAATTTTTTTTATCATCTTTATCAATAGGAGGTTTAAAATAGAGCCATACTGAAGATGAATTTAATAAATGCAAATTACTAGCAGATGCCATTATTCAAAATTAGGAGGGTGATTTAATTTGCAGATTAGTAGTTTTTATTGTTTTAAAATTTTATTATTTTAAAGAAAACAATTCGCTAATGAAAAAATTATGTATGCGATATTTATTATGATGAAAACGTAGCTTTTCTAAGTAGGTGCACTTTTTCTATCTTATATTATAATATTATTACTACTATATTAATAACTTATTGCAAATGATTATGTATAACGATTATGTATAACTATTATGCATAATGATATGATCGTATAATAATACGATTCATAGAATGATATGATGATTATTAAAAACAGAATTTTTGTGATTAGTGATTAAAGTCTGGGTGAACTAATATTTCATATATAATTTGCTGTGATTTGTTAGCATTGAGGCAAAATAGATTACAGCTTCTGTCTGGTAATCTCACATGAAGATTAAACAATGATCACGCATTACGGTTATGCGTAAAGATTAATGATCATACAAATAATCATGCATAAAGATTAAATAGAAGATATATATAAAAAATGTGCATAAAGATTAAATACAAGATTACACATAATCATCATGCATAAAGATTAAATATAAGATCACACATAACGATCGCTAAAGATTAATATAAGACTATGCATACTGATTATGCATTACTGTCGCACATAATGATTAAATACAAAATCACAAAAATAAAAGGTTTGCTAATTATTTTTATATCAATAAACATGTTATTTAATATATAAATTTGAACAATTTTTATTATTAAATAAAAAAATTTGCTAAATTATTGATATACGGATACCAAACAACTAATATTTTATAATCGTAAATAATTTTTATTAATTTAAACTGCTTACTCTAAATACATTTTTATTTGAATAATAAATTTATTTAAGTACTATATAATAAATTAAATACAGTCGCACCTCGATATAGTCACCGGTTTGGGATACAGAAATTAGGTGACTATAACAAGGGGTGACTATAAAAAGTAAACTTTATATAGTCACCTTAATAATAAAACAACGAAATAACGTGACTATATCAAATATTTTTTGTCACAGATTATTGTAAAATCGGAT
>CAJVPZ010000060.1:0-27551 GCA_910592135.1 Racocetra fulgida | reverse complement strand
AATTTATCTGCAACCTAAACCTACTAGAGTGGTTAAAACTCACTTAGATTTGATAATTTAGAATATTATTAGTTGGAATACTATAGTTAATCCATAAGAACATCCACATGGATATTTTTTTACTAGCTTTACCAAGAGGTAGACAAGTATTATCTTGTGTAAGTGATCAGGAAGACTACAGCTACAGCTGTAAGTGAATAGTGATCTAGAGTAGCGTGTATTTGTTTTAGATAGTATATTGTTATTTTGTAGATTATTAGTAGATCTTGATGATATGTTGTGTTGTTGCTTCCATTCTGCAAACTTTGTACAATATGGTTTCCAGATTAAGTTGTATATGTTTTGTGATAGTTGTAGTAAAAATTTAATTGTAGTTTCATTAGCAGTTTTGTTAGAATCAGTATATTCATGTATAGTTTCTATAAGTGCTATAGGAATATAACCTTAGATTGTTGTATATATATTAGTATTATTACGTATATAGTGATTAGAGTTGAGGCATTGATGATTGATAAGTTTGTAGTGAAGATCTTGAAGTTGTGTGCTTGTTATTTCAAGTCTGTTATAATGAAAAAATTGTTGTATTGTACTAGTGATAATAGAGCTTAAAGTAGGTGTATTTGGGCATGTAAGCCAGTGTAAGTGGTCTTCTCGTATGTTGCATATTATACAGTTTGTTTGTAGAAATGATTTGAGATATAAGGAGTGTAGGTGTAATAGAGTTGGAAGTATATCAAGTAGCAATTCGATTTTGAAAGTTTTTTCTTAACATAATTGAAAGCTGGTATATAATAATGATTTTTTATAGTTATTGTTTAGATAGAGCCATGTCATGGTATAATGTTTTCTATACGGTGTTGTGAAGACCACATAGCAATGATGTAGGCATTGCATATATTTTTAATAGATCTATGTATTGGTTGCTTAATTGCAAATTCTTTATATTGCAAGTAGTATGATGGGTTGTAGATATTGTTGTATATTAGGTCAAGTGTAATTAATTGATTAGAGCTTTTGGCCAGCTCATCTGCAGCATTATTGAACATGTTAGTGCTGTGTGCAGTGACTTTGTAGAAATTAACAGTAAGGTTATATATTGTAATCAGGTTTAGTAAAATATGCCAGATAGATCAGTAATTATAAGAATATTGTTTGTTAAATGTGGGTGGTGAGTTCAAAAGCTTGCAATATTTTGGTATTATAGATTGTGAGTCTGTGTAGATTGTAACATTACAGTTTCTAGGGCATGTGCTGATTGCAGAGAGGATTGCAATTAGTTCAGCTTTGTATGATGAAGGCCAAAGTTTGATTTCTGCAGAGAATGTTTGTTGAATAGTATTGTCTGTAGTTTGTACCTAGCCGATACCTATTGTGCATCATTTAGTAGTAATATAGCTAACTGATCCATCTGTATAGAATATAAGATGTGTTTGGGTCATATTATTGCCTGCAATTTGTTGTAAAATTTGTGATGCTTGGTTATTTTTGAAGATATCGAATATTGTATTGTTGTAGATTGTAACTGTAGGTGGATGTAGTATTTATATAGGATTTCGAAGTGCAATTGAGTATACCAAATCTAGTAAATTAGTGTGTAAGTTGAGTTTCTTGACAGAGTCACTATAAGTAATTCTGGCTTGGAGCTTAGTTGATAAGTTAGCAGAAATATTGAATGTGCAAGCATTGTGTATACGATTTGAGTTTAGTGAGCATCCTGTGTATAGAGAACAGGTATAGTGTATAGAGTAGTATGTGATTGATTAAATGAAATATTCCAGTGAGTAATTGATATAGTGTTGCTTGCTTTATTATATTTTCTTGCTTTTCCAAGAGTAATATATTAAGCATATTCACTATCAGAGTATATGATAATCCAAGGTTTAGATTTGGTTTTGTAGTGACCAGTACTAAGTGATAAGGAGTTGATATTAGATAAGTTAAATTGAGGATTAATTTCTCTAGTTTGTTGATTAATAATTAGGTTGTTTTCTAATATTGTAAACCATAAAGGTTTATGGCCTTTGGGTATATGTTGTAAACGTGGAGAAATATGTGTCCAGTCTAGTAGAGTAGTATTGTTACTAGATGTAAGTTGTTCAAAATAAATAATATGTTTAGTGCGTAATTGCTTTTTGAACTGAGGATATAGTTTGTGTGTACTAAGGATTTTTTCTATAGTAGTATATGAGTATTGAAGTGTGTAGGGCCGGTAATATATTGAATGTTAGTGTAAAGTTAGTTGGAATTGTTACAAAAATTGTATAATCTTATAGGTAGTAGTATTTTTGTTTGGTCCATCTATTGTTAGTTGTGGATGTTGAAGAATATTAGTGATAGACTATAGGTTGTTTTGAAGTTGCTGGAGTCTAATATAAGTACTACTACCCATAAGATTGGGGTCATTGATTCTGAGCAGAAAGTTAGATATGTGGTGTTGAAGCAGAGTGTCCAGCTATTTCTAGCATTTAAAATAGCGCTATTTCTAGCAAATTGCTAGAAATAGCTAGCTACATTGTTTTTGTGCTAAGATGCGAATTTTGCTATTTCTTTTTGTCTGTGAGCAATTAGAAACTTTTGAATCTATAGATATATTAGCTGGATTCAAAGCAGGGCTAAAATGAGATGTATTAAATACATTATATTAAAATTTCATCAATTGCTGAAACGATTAAATACTTAATATATCAAGAAGGATGCTTTAACCAAATGGCAGTGGCACAGTAAATGGCCACTATTCACTATATTCTCGTGATTGCTAATTCGCTATTTTTGCTATTTTTGCTAGCTATTTTTGCTAGCTATTTCGACTATTACTAGCTGGACACTCTGTGCTGAAGCTGGATGTCCCAGATGTTTTTGATACTATAGATGTTGTGGTTAAGCATAAGTACTGTTTGGAGTAGTTGTAGCTAATTTAGCTTTATGTTTGTTGTTGTAAGATATTGTGAAAGAATTGAATTACATATTGTTCGAAGAAGTACAATGTTATGGATACGATATTCAGAGATAGAGATAATAACGTTGTTGATTATATGGGGGAGAGTCAGTAGAAATGGGACAAATTTTTTCTAAGTAAAAGTTTTCTTAACTTTAAATTTAAATATCTTGTCAACTATCTTATTAAATCTAATAAATTTTTTTTTATTTTAATTTTAGGTAATTCTAGAATTAAAATAAAAAAAAATTTATCAAAATGAATTAAGTAGTTGTCAAGAAATTGTAATTTAAAAATTAAAAAAATTCACTAAAAATGATTTGTCTCATTTCTACTGACTCCCCCCATATAGATAGCCTGTTTATCTGTTATATTTTTGGTTTTGAGTATTTCATTAAGCCCTAATATCTCTTGTTTAATAAGTTTAATTTGTTTTGAATATTGTAGAGTAGCTGTGAACTAGCAACCCAAAAATTTAAAAGGAGTGTGTTGTGGTTGTGTTTGAATATTAGAGTTCATGAAGTTGATATTAGGAGTTGAATTGGTATTAGAAACAAGAACTGACTTATGTGGATTGACTTTGATATTAGCCATTTGTAGAATGATAATGCTGAGTGAGTAATTTGTTGTAGCTGTTCTGCTGACTTGGCAATCTATAGAGTGTTATCCATGTATGCTAAGACAGAAGTGGAGATAAGAATCAGATAGGATTGATTTGAGTTAGCAATTCGACTGAGGATGAGTATCCTATGTGACGTTTATATACATAGCTAATAAGGGATCGTAATATATATGCTATAGAAGTGGTATTATAGTCTCTCCTTGATCAATACCATCTTGTACTGTATAGGATGGTGTTAGACCTAGGTTTGTGATTACTTGATTAGTTCGATTTTGTAGGAGGTTGGCAATAATGTTTGTGAGCTGTATAGGCATATTAAGACATTGTAAAGCTTTAGTTAGAAGTTGTAAGTTAACAGAGTCATATGCTTTACTCATGTCTTGAGATAATAGCCAGATCTGTTTTTTGCAGCATTTTGCATCTTCAATAAAGTTATTTAAGATGTGTATAGGATTGTTTGTAGAGTTTCTAGGAAGTGCAACATAATTATATGGGTTTAGTGTAGTATGTGTGTTAAAGATTGATGTTAGTCAATTAGTGAGAATCTTAGTATACAGTTTTTTTGTGTATTCGATTAAACTGATTGGTCTAGTATTATTAAGATTACCATCGAATTGTGTTTTTTTAGATATTGAATAGATTCTGCTATTTTTTCATTGTTTTGAAATACATTGTAATGAAATACATCTGTTGAAGAATGCAATAAGAGATTGTAGCATGTTTGTTCCAGTATGTTTAATCATTTCATAACTAATGCCTAATGGGCTACAAGCCTTGTTATTAGGTAGTTGTTGAATTGTACTTAGAACTTCATCAGTACTTATTTCTGTAAGCGCAGAGTTGTACCAACCTATATAAATATTTGGGTCAGGTTGGTATTCTGTTTTCCATGTTTGGTTAAAGATTGTTTTATTAAATGGTTGATGTACCATCTAGTTATCAAAATGGTTGCTAATATATTGTTTAATCACTTTAGGGTCAGTGATAAGATCTGTTGCAATTTTAATATTATTAATGTATATCAGATCTTTGTGTCAATTTAATATGCTATTAATCATTTTAGTAGATTGTGTTAAAAGTTGATCACATCATTTGTTAGTTGCGGATTTGATATGAGTACGTAAATGTTGTGCATTTCGAGATTTCTTGCATTGTAAAGAGTTTTCCAGTATGTTTTAGTATTTTTGAAAGATTATGAGATTTTTTTGGAGGTGGTTCGATAGAAAATTCATGTTTGTTGTTAATTGTGTTTATTAAGTGTTGAATATTATTTGGTAGAGGGATTTGATTAGAGAAGTATTTTTTAACACGATATATTATATGACTAATAGTTTTAAGATCTTGATGTAATTGTGTAGCTTTTGGTGTAAAGGTATGTGAGAAGTTTTTTATTGTGTACTTTTTGTTAGGGATGTGTTGAAGTGCAGCATTGATGATACAAGTGTAAATTTTATGCCATGTTGTTTCTAAACTTTCAGATGTGTTTGTTGTTATTGGAACTTTGTGTTGAGTCATATTGATATTTATTTGTTCTATAAAATTTTCCCAATCTTCTTTAGACATTGTTTTGAAGTTGAAGACTCTATGTTTGCTTTTGCTTTTGTGTCTGGTTTTAGATAGAGCAAATGGGAAAATCCAGATAGAAGAAAGAATGTAGTGATCACTGTCTGTGAAGGATGAGGAGTTGTCTAGTTGAAAGTTGTATAAATATGGTATAAGCTCTTCACAGGCCCATATATAATCAATTCTGGTTTGGTATCTGGTGCTATGCCAAGTATTTTGTAAGTTGTTTGTGTGGTCTGCTAAGTCATACATGTTTGTATTGTGCAGATAGTTAAGTAATTGAAATTTGATGGCTGATGATACAGTGGTATTATTATTTGCATTAAAGTTTTCAAGTACAATAGGATAGAGATTGGCCTGTCTAGCCTGCTGAATCCATGTTATAGCTTTGTTTTGTGTAAGTTTGCGAGCAGTTGTATTTGTAGAAAAGAGGTATACCAAGATGATTCTAAATTTGTAGTCATGTTTAAAATAGAGATCTATTGCAATAGCTTCTTCAAGATAAGGTAAAATGGTGTGTATATGAGATTTAATATTGTTATAAACCATAATACATATGCCTTCTTTGGATTCTGGTAGATTAGACCAAAAGTAGGTATAGTGTGAAGAATTTCAGAACTTAGTAGGTGCTGTGTTAGAAATTTTAGTTTCAGTTGGATCAACAATGTGTAAATTGTGTATTAAACAGTAATTTTCCCATAGTAGTCTTTTTTCAGGTATATTGAATCCTTGGACATTATGTGTTGCGATATTGAGCTTGAGTGAGAGTTCAGATACTGTAGAGGTAGAAGAGGTAGGTGGATAAGTAGGAGTATTCGATTGTGATTTTAGGAGATATTATGAGAATCATGGGTTGATAGAATATAATGGTTTGGAAGTTTGTTAAATTTATGTAGTAAATACATATGTGCTTCAGTTTTGTTACTATTGACAGTAATGAAAGAATAGTCAGCCAGATAGTTGGCATTGTTTTGTCGTAGATATTGTAGAAAGGAATTAATAGTTTGTGGTTCACTTAGTAAAAGGAGATTGTAATAAATAAGAAATTTGTTGTAGCATTTTTCCAAATCATAGAAGTTTGATGATATTTGTAATGATTTGGACAAGGGAACTTCTGCAGAGTTGCTTGCCGTTTTATGCTCAGTTCTCACAGCTGCACAGGATTCCATAGTCTGCTCTGTACGTTGGGTCTGACCATTATATAAATGGTCCTCTGCATAAATAGACTTAACTACCCATCCACTTATATCATTCTCTTCTGAAAATAGCCTACTTGAAGTAAAAGATATAATAATTTCAGAAGCGGTAGCTGCATTCATAGTTTTTGCAGAAGATCTAATTAAAAAGGATTAAATGATAATGTAGTAGTAAATGATTTGGGATCTTGTATAGAATTAGAAGTTATAGTTTCTTCTGTATTAAGATCTGTCATAATAGTATCATTATCTAAGTTGGTAGTTGTGTTTGGTGATTTTTAAGATAGTAGTGCATTAAGATAGGGATTGTTTGGATTTAGTTGAGTTGTAGTTGGTTTAGTATTTGGTTTTAGCGAATGTTAGTAAAGAATATTTTTAGTGTTTGGTTTGTTAAATTGTACTTTAAATTTAGTAAACAGAATTTTTTCTGCTTCAGGGACGAATTTTTTATTATATACTTGGCGATAGAGCTAATTGATGGCTTTTCTATTCTCAGCAAATGAAAATAGGTAAGTACTCTGGCCAAGAAATGAGTATCAATTGGTTTTGAGATTAGCTTTTCAATAGCTATATATGGTTGGATATTGTGAATTTGATCATTAATAGCTGCAGCTTTGTTATATATATTGAAGTAACTGTAGAAATAAAGCCAAGTCGTGATTGGTTAGAGTCTTCTTGTTTAAGTGAGTTTATTTCAAGGAATTGTTCTTCAGTTTTGTAGGCTAGTTGATGGAGAACGGAGATCGGAGTGGATTTTTGGAATGTGGCAGTGTGTTGTTTGTTCAGATCAAAGATAGAAAAGTCTAGTATTGGATGAACCCATTTAGGTTTATTTACTATATCTTTAGGTGCAGGAAAATGGTCAAAAGATTCAGTAAAGAAGGAAGTATAAAGGTTTTTGATGTTATGTTCAACATCTGTTGGTAGAGTTGTATATTTATTAACTGTACAGGTATAGAAGTGAAAAAGTGCAGCTTGAAAGCATAGTTGTATACGCTCTTTAAGTGATAGAGGTAATTTTAAAAGTAAAAGGGAGAAGTTCTTTGCATATATTTTGGAGCTTGAGAGCAATTTGGTGTTTGATGTAATTATATGTTTTTTTCTTGTCAATTTGAACAAACTGCCGTTTGTAAATTTCAAAAAATTTATCAAACCATAAATCAAATTCGGTTAGGTGTAGTTTAAGAGAAGGAATTTTAAAGTTTTGTAAAAATTGTTTTTGGGGGATGTTAAAAGAGATATTAATGTTGAATTGATTATCATTTTGAACCTTGAAAAGAGGTTGATTAATGTTATCTTCACTAATATAATAGTGAAGTCTAAAGTGAATAGGGCGTAAATTCATATCTTCATAGAATTTGTTAGCATGAATAGTTTGGTATTTGTCATGTAAGATAAAGTGTAAACGTGCAAGGTTTAATGCAACTCGATTTCTATTAAGAATAGAATAAGGAGGTATAGAATTATAAGAGGAGAGTATTTTTGGATAGTTTAATTGAGTAAAAAGAATGGTAGTGAATTTTTTAAGAAGGTCAACAAAAGTAAAATGAATAATTTCGAAGGAGATTATAATTGATTTGCTAATTAAGGGATTGACTTTATATATAATGTCAGTTAAAAACTTAGGTCTTTTGCCAGCCATCGTTTTGATAAGATAATTGTAGTTGAACTTGGATGCTTTTGTAGTTTCAGTAGTTGCTTTTGTGACTTTGCCAGGATAAATATCTACAAGATGTAGTTTGATAAATTCAAATAATTGATGGGTCAAAATATTATTGAACTTGGTGTGTAGTTCCATATTTTCAGTTACTGGATATGCTTTGAACCAGTCAAGGTCGCTAGAAGTATCTCTAGTATTTTGGTTAGGTTTTTTGGGTTTTTTGTTAAGAGATTGTTAATTTTGCTTGAGTTTATAAAGAAAAGTGGTGAATATAGTTTTTTTGTCAGCAGCAGACATTTGTTGAAGTTTAAGAAAAATAGTTATTGATTTTTGTTCGAGAGTCATTGAAGCAGTAAAATTAAGTGGTTTAAGTTTAATGTCATAAATTTGTGGAGCACAAGTTCTGTGAAAGAGAAAGAGATTTTTGAATATACAGATTACTGAATAGTCCAGAGCATAGCTACTTTGTTCTGTAGCTATACAAGGAATGTTTTTGGTTTTGCAAATGAAGCAGGTATGGTAGTATTGAGAGTGAGCAATAATGACAGTAGGAGTTTTATCAGTTTGAAAGCTTGAGAATAGCATTTTTGGAGTAGCGGTCGATAAAGTAGATGATTCAGGTTGATTTTGCATTTTGGTATTTGGAGAAGCAGGTAGTTCATCAGTGATTTTTTGTAATTGTTTTTTTGAGATTGTAGGGATAGTATCAGTTGGTTGAACTATTGCAGTTAGATGATCAATTCTGTAGAAGCGAGAAGTAAAGCTAGTATGAAATTTATTATAAAAGCATGTACCAATAGCAGGTTGCTTTGGTATTTGAAAGTAGTGTAATTTTTTAGAAGTTTGTAGATCACAGGTTTCTGGTTTAAAATTAGGTGGAAGTACTTTAAGTGAGCCTGGTTTGTTTTCGCTCATTCCAATATCAAAACGGTCACGATATCAGCCATAATAATAGTCAATATCATAGGAGTCTGGTTTTTTAAATAGAGTTAAAGTCAGCATAATGTTGGTAGAGTTGAGGAGCTGCTTTTTTTAGAAGGTGTGACAAATAAGAGGTGTGACAAATAAGAAGAGTATGACAAATAAGGAGTGTGATATATAAGGGGTGTGATAAATAAAAAGTCTCCTGGTGTAACAGTTGGATGATCAACAGGATTGATGTGATCGATATGATCGACGTAAGACAGAAGTTGTATAATATAATTAAAAATAGATTAGTAAAATTAGGTTAAGAATAAAAATAGATGAAACAAAAGTTAAATTTGTGTAAACTGATTTGTAATAGTGATTTGTAATCTAGGATCTGCAGGTCTGGATGTTCTAGGGGGCAGGGTTTCCCAAAAAAGAGAAAAAAATTTTTGCAAATATAAAGTGCAATTTTTGCAACAGAGTTTAGAAGTATTTTAACTATTATGTTGTTAGTTTTGTTTCATTTTTGATGTACTATATATCAAAATGAAGCTAATAATTAGCTGAATCTTTTTGTTTTAAGAAATATAGACAGTTGTCTTAATAAAATTTTGAGTTTTTTAAGAAAGAACACAGAAGAATAAGTTTAGCTATATCTCATTAGTAAAGACTTTTGGAGATATAAAACTAGGCTGCCTAAACAGAAGCAACCATTATCATTACACAAATTGCAGATCACTTCTGAAGTCCTCCCAACCAATCAAAATTACGAATTTTAAAGATAGAATTGATATGAAATTGAACGAAATTTGAATTAAAATCATTAAAATTTATATTTTATATTTAGAATAAAATATCTTAAACATTACAAAATACCTTAAACATTACTACAAATAGATATATATGTCTTTATATATTAAATTATCTAATTATCTATTAATTATTAATTATAAAAAAGATCTTTATTTTGCTTCTATATTCAAACTACATCTAATTTAAACCCATACTTCACATTTATAATTCAACTATATTTTACTAGTATATATACGTATATATTTACATTCTAGAAAATATACCCAGATCATATCTCAACTATATAAGTAGCACGTTTCTCATAATCTAAAAATTATATAAAAAATTAGTGAAAAACTATTACATATGTATATTAATTTAAAATATTTTTAACCGTCGATACAGTACTAAATGTAATAAAAAGTATATACCAATATTACAATATATACTATAATCTCTATAGATATTATTACTTTTAATTTGTTTATTGCTTAGTGAACTGAAACTTGACGATCTAATAATTTAACATTCATACAGCACCTATTTTCTTATATGTCTTGTATAGACTTTGCTAGGTGAAACGTAATATAAAAGTTGTGGGATTCAACGGGATTCAACTGATATTACTAAAATATAATATGAAAACTTTAAAGTTTGCTTAGTATATTTAATATTACATTGCAAAAATAGGTTGCGCAGATTTCTCAAAAAGTATAAAAAACATACAAAAAATTTTTTTTATCAACTGTGATTGGCTAATTAGCATGTGATGTCAATTTTGATTGAGTTAGAGGATTTCGGAAGTGATTTGCAATTTGTGTAACAATGACAATTGCTTCTGTTGGTTGCTTATATATAAAATTTTATTAGGAACAATCTTATTTAGGCAGACAAAATAGGTTTACTTAGTAAAATATTGAGAAAAGTGCAATTGTTTTTAGAGAAAACTTGGTACAAGTGATTATCAGGAAGAGTTAGTGATTTGCGTCTTTTGTATATTATATAGTTTAAGGAATAATAAAATAGAAATTAAATGTTTAGAAATTAGTATTCAATCATATTTAGAAAATAATACAATAGATATATATACTTTAACTAAAAAACTGTTTAATAATACTTTAAAACTATTAGTATATTAAACTACTTTGTTTAATTTAGTTTAGTTTAGTTTTTATTTTTTTGACATATATATTATTTTTTTTTTAAATACATATATTATTATACTGTAATAAAATTAATATAGAGCTTCTTTATCTTATAATATATAATTTTTAAAGCCTAATATAGGTTTATAATTGTGATTATTAAATTTTTTTTTCTTTCATTATATATTTTTTTTTTTAGTATTAGTATTAGTATTTTTTTCACTTTTTTATAAAAAGATATCATTAGATTAATAATATCTTATTATAAAATAGTAGTCTAATATAGCTTTTTAGATTAAATTTATCTTTTTGATATAACTAATCATTTGTAAATTCTTTTAGAAGTAACTATAGGATATTAGATCTAAATATTAAAAATATATAATATTCTCTGTTTTATTAAATAGTTTAATTTTAATAAAGATTACTGGCAAGATAACCAAAGTAAAAAAATTAATTAATATTATTAAATCCTAGTAATATTTAATATTACATCGATTTTACAAAAGTTTCTCTATATCTTTAACTCAGCACAGAGGTAAGGTAAGTAAAAAATTTTTTTATTTAAAAATATATTGCATTACAAGAAAAATTAATACATTGTATATTTATTTTTAGCTTAATTAAAGCTTCTATATAACTTCTTATATTCCTAACCAAATTTTTTGCATATTCTTTAGATAAGCTATTCTATTTTCTTGTTATTTCACTCTTTATATGACTAAGAGTTCTAATTTTTTTTTGGCAAGTTTATTTTTATCAGCTTCTAGACATTTTTAATTAGGTTTTGGTTAGATGACATTAATAGTTAGAAAAGAATCTAAATAGTATTTTTTTCTTCCAAGCCTTTGCAATTTTTAAATGATGCTTTGGATCATTGGCCTTTTACAAGATCTATTTATTATAGTGTTTATTAAAAAGGTCTACAATAGAAGACAGAAAGCCTGTTTCATATAAAGTAATTATATCTTGTATATTAAGATTACGTATAAAACAAATCAATCTGCTAAAGTCTAAAGAAGAAAAACAGCTCTATATGTGAATTTTCAATAAATGCTTGATAGAACAAGTTAATTTTCTTTTTCTGAAAAATTGTTATACTTTTTTTAATTGTTAATTCAAGCAAAAAGTATTTTGTTAATAAACATTATAGAATCCTAGTTGAAATTCTTATACTTCAATCATAAAAGATATTTTTCAATGCTTCTCTCCTAGCAAAAGCTTTGAGAGCTTTCTATAATAGCAGTTCCCATCTTCATAAAGATGCTATTAAATAATATACATATAAATAGCAACATTTCATTTTATCAGCTTTCAACAGCTTTCTAAAACTATAATATTTTTGTTTTTTTCTCAGCTTCAAAATCTGTTTGTCTTGTTTTTGGATAGTAGCTCTTTTATGATCTGACCTTAGTTTATTCTTTAAATTCTTGATTTTTGCTACCTTTTACCCAATAGCACACAGAACTTTTATCATAGCAAATTTGCTTTGCTAGTTTATAAATTGAAAGCTTAAAACCTTTTAGATAGGTGATTAAAAACAATTTTATATCATTTATATAAAGCAAGAAGCATTTTTTTTGGCTAAAATTTTATATATAATTAAAGCAGATATTTTACTATCAAGCTTACCTGAAAAATATTAGTATAATCTGCATATGCAATGTATTATATATAATAAAATTTTATATACTTATACATAATTTAGCAAAAACTAGAAATATAAAGAAACTTTTGTCAGATATTATAATTAATAAAATTATTAATCTGTAGTATAATATCAAATTAGATGTAATATAAAATTAAAACAAACTTTGTTAGTTTTAAAAAATCTTTAATAACTCAAAATTTTGTTTATAAAACTACTTATTATATTTTAATAAAAAAATTTCTTGTAAAATTTTAATAAAATTATGCTTTTGTTCTATCTTAAACTTTAATACAAACTTTAATATTAAAGAATTTTGATTTTTAGAATGTAGTAACTTAATATAGTTGATAAGTTGTTGCACTTCAAGTAGCAAAACAAAAGTTCAAATTCTATTAGTAACAAAATTTGAATTTATGAAATGTATTTTTGGTAAACTATATCTTATTGAGTTTGCATCTATAATATAGTCATACTAGTTAGTACTGAGAGGTTGTAAAACTATAGTATAATATATAAATTACACAAAATCTAAATAAAGTAGCCATGTAAAACTAATAGATTAAAGAATACAGAAGTCTGCTTGGCAAGACCCAAGTAGAAAGATAGCACAGATTTTTGATAATACTATATAAAAGATTATTATCTGAAGAACTGGTAAAACTGTATAGAACTGAAGTGTTTGCTAAAAAGCATTCTATTAACTATCTGCCAGAGAAAAACTAAAGAAAAAAACCTAACTATAAAGATCAGAAGCAGATCGCAGCTTTTCTAAGTCATCTAAATTAGTAGTTTGGAAAGCCAAGAATATAAATAATAGTTTGTAAAGTATATATTGAGTTTAAGTAAACTTTACAAAAGTATGAAATAGATAATAGTAGCAAAAATAAAAAGCCACAAGTACTTGTCCTCAAACTCAACATAAGTTACCAAAAAATTAAATGATATATATATTAGACATAAACTGCTCTAGTAGGTTTATTACAAGAATAAAGTAGTTTTAAGAGACCTTAGTAGCAATTGTTTATTAGAAAGAATATCTAATAGTATAAAGTTAATCTGAGAGTTTAAATAGAGAATTTATAAACAGATCTTAAGTATAGCAGTTGGTGAGTAATTATAGATAGAAATAGGTATAGCAGAACCCTTAAATAGATAATAATTAAAGTTGTATATATAACTAATTATACTTTTGTTGATATAGCAAAGTCAGATGAGGTCTATATGATTAAACTAATATTAAATAAAAGTGCCAAACTCCAAAGTAGTCATTCTAAAAAAAAAAGAATTTTGATTTTTGTTTTAATAACAATTGTTTTATTTTATATTATACTAATTTTTATATTATTGATATTAAACATTATTAGTTTGATTTATAATAATTATTTATTAATAGTTATAACTAATTTTTACCTATAGTAATATTATCTAATCTTATAAAATTTTTATTAAAAGAAAATAATTTATAGTTAGAGGTTAATATTAGCTTTGGATTAGAGTAAAAGAGCTTAGATATATATAGTATAAAATTTAGTATTAAAAACTTTTGCTTAAAAGTTGAAGTATAATTTTTATAACAAAATTTTGAGGTATTAAAGCATTTCTTTTATTTTTCTTTTTCTTGCTTTATTTGATTATATAAAATCTGAAAAGCTAATTGACTTTTACATAATCAGATAATATCATTTAAAGTAAAAATTAGCAACACTTTTATTAATAATACAGATATTATTTTAACTTTTAATAATAATTTAACTGAATTTTTCTTAAAACAATATTCTAATACTACAAAATATACTATAGTTAAAGTTCAAAATAAACAATATTTTTTTTTGAATATTAATAGTGAGACTATGTCTTTATCTTTATTGAAATTTAATTTTCTTACAATAAAAAGAATATATTTAAATTTTATATTCTAAAATAAGAAAAAAACTCAAACTAGTTTATCTGTAACTAAAACTAACTAGAGTGGCCATAGCTAACTAAATTTAAGAGTTAGTAATAATTTAAGTTAAACTTGTTTAGTATTTAATTTAGAAAGGATACTAAAGTGCTAATTTATTATTAACTAAAATAAGAGATTAAGATTGCAAAATCAAGAAGATGAAAAGAGTAGAGTAAAAAATAGAAAAAATAAGATATTATTAGAGAAAGTGTTGTATATGAATGTGTCTATACTAAATAAAATATCTAACATTCAAGATTGTCTAAAATTGTTCAAGCTTATATTCAAAGTTTAAATAATCAATAAAGTAAGTTAAATAATATATAATTATATATTTTTTTAAGTGCTAAATTTATTTATAAACAAATTATACTTTTACTAAAATGGGTTTACTAAAATGCACCTATGGTATTATACACTATAGTATTGCTTATTATAGTTGTTTAACATCTATGTGTTTAATTATATTTCTATTAATAAACTCCAAACAAAGACAATTTTCTATATAGATTACAAGATTGATGCAATCTTTGTGTAATGCGAAATCGAAGGCTTTTCAAACATTGCAACTCAAATTTTGCCTTAAAAATAATCTTTTATGTCTAATAAAAAAAATTCTGGCCAAATTTTACTGTATGACGTTCATTATTTTAACCATAATACTAACCCTAACGCTGGTCAATTTTTACATGCCTTTAGCAAAAATAACAACAAATAAATATTTACTATTGGCACGTGATTTGTATTGTATGCTTAACGTTAATATTACAACTCACAAACTTCAAACTAATAAAACCTGTTTATCATATAAACCAAAACTGGTTCTAACTCTACTTAATTCCATTATCTAATTAAATAAATTTCTGCTTATATTAAGAATAATGCTACATATTGATGCATGATATTATCACTTAAATATCATTGTTAACCCAAGTTCCCTAAAGAACATAATCCTAATATTAGATCTAATACTGGCCAAATTTTTTAGATATGTTCTTTCGAAACAATGTCTTTTGCATAACTATAACAACGAAAATAAACCATTATAATATAATCCTAACTCATCCTTACCTTGATATAAAATTTAAATACTTTTGAATCGAGTATCATAAAACAATAGAAATAAACCTTG
Organism: Racocetra fulgida; assembly: GCA_910592135.1. Classification (NCBI taxonomy): domain Eukaryota; kingdom Fungi; phylum Glomeromycota; class Glomeromycetes; order Diversisporales; family Gigasporaceae; genus Racocetra; species Racocetra fulgida. Next base: position 12,001 of record CAJVPZ010000060.1, on the reverse strand, counting down.
ACATGATCTTACTATGCCACAAAGTTTAACCAGAACTTTTGAATTCAACAACGCTCATATAACCTAATCTATCATTGCTCTACTACAAAAAAAAAACTATGCATGAAATCTAGCTCTTAAAATAATATGGTTAATAGCTTATGAAATCCTACGCTACTATCAAGACTATCACAATATTCATTCAAACAATAATGTTCAAAAGTACAGTTAACAAAGCTAAATACCATACTATAATAGTATTAGTTAAAAATAGATGCAGTATAAGCATGAAATATAATAAATGAAAATTTTGACTCAAATAGTAAAATTATTTCGTAGCATTGCATGTGCATGCATTATGACCAGTTTGACCACAGTTGCCACAACGACAAAACTTATTTTCATAATTAACATTGGCTACAATATACAAAATTTAATAATAATAGTTATAAAACCATTTCAATGAAAATATAAACTTTTAAACATACCATTATTATGTCCTGCAATTGACAGTGATATATCATAATCAATATAACTATCTTGACTTGTGCATGTGCGAGCATTATGACCTGCTTGGCCACAAACACTACAGTGTCGAGGAGTATTCTCATAGTTGGCATGGCTAATGACTATTGTAGCATTGAATAATTAGTACTATTGTTAATTTATTAAATGACAACACTGAATTTACCTTGATTTGTAAAATTTAAATTCTCCATATTATTTTTTTCCACTAGCAAAGACAAATCATCATCCTTATGATCACTATAATCATCCTCATTAGGGCTGTTCATATTACATATATGGGAATTGTGACCTGTTTTACCACAAATACCACAACGATGAGACACATTCAAATTTGTAATGTCTGACAATTCATTCCTATGAACACCCAGTGCCTTATGATCAACTCGAGTTGTATTATCTATTTTTCGTTTCTTATATTTATTATCATTAAATGATATTAATCTTCCATTTTTTGGCTTTCTGCCCTTAGAATAGACACCAATTGGGTTGCTAATGGTAATTGCGAATTGGGCAGGATCATCATCATTTTGAATGTTGTGTCCGTTATTTCTTATGAGCTCTATTTCCATTTTATTTGCAAGTTTAAGATGCATATCATATAATTCATCGTATTTTCCCATTGCAATTGCTAAGTCAAGGGTCTTTTTCATAACACCAAATCCTTCACCCCATAGCTTCTTGTGTGATATTTCTTTATGAACTTTACTTGTAAAAACATAATCGCCACGAATATTATTAAGATGTGTGAAATTAACTTGTAAATTGTGCTCAAATTGTCCAATTTGTTTATTAACTGTTGTAGAAATTACAGGCTTACTTGTAATATTCATGTTTACCTCCTGGTCTAAATACCATCACCGTGATATAAGTTCAATATGAAACCTGGCAATTTTTGAGTATAACATTACAGTAAAAAAATGCTGGCAGGGAATATCGCGATTAATCAATGTTAGACAGGTACAAAGATGCATTGCCTCATCATATAATACTATATAATGTCAGCTTTTTGAATCAATCGATGAGACCTTCCAAATTTCATGAATATGCACATGATCTATATTACTAATTAATTGTTCAAGTTCAATCACGAATGCATCAAACATATCATCGCTGAATATTCCAATTGATACATTATTGGTCAACTATAGAAAAAAATTTGAACCAAATTTTGATTTGATTTTATATATTTTGCTGTGCTTGAATAACATTAAAAACATACCTGACCAGTCTCATCTTCTAAATTAGCTAATTGTGCTTTATAGTAAATGCTGCAATTTATTTCACGACGTTGAATTTTAAGAACCGCGGTCATTAAAAATTTTTGACATGATTTGTCGACTGCCTTAAAATATCTAGTATAATATTCTTCATTATAGATATTAGGCAAAACACCAACAACCTCATTGAAACGTTGATATCGACCCTCCTTTACAAGTAATTTCTCAATCGTATTAATTAACTCAAACAAAGATGTAGTACCATTTACATGTTTTTTGATAAGGCTATTGTATGATTCAATTCGTTGGGTTGTTTGTAACCTGCGTTGAATGATCTATGAGTAAAGCAAAGAACCCACACCTCTCGACAAGGATAAAGTTGTTTTCCTAAATATTGTGCAGAATCAGGATACTTTTGTATCATGTCAGTCCAACGCCTCTCAAAAATAGCTTCCACGTGACTATTTCTTGTATGACAGAATGTATTAAAAAACTCTCCCTATTTCACGCCTTTATATTTACCCATGAACTGTTTTTCTAATTTTTTTCTAATATGGAAAAGGCAAAAATGGTGCTTCGTATTTGGCAAAACTTCATTTATAGCCGCTACCATTGCACAATCTGCATCTGTAAATAAAAGCTTTGGTGCTAAACCATTTGATGCTTTAACTAGACTTTCTAAAACCTATGAAAAAGTTTCCTTTGTCTCATCTGATATGATAGCATTAGCTACTAAGCGTGAATGGTTATAGTTGTCAACAACTATTATAATACAAAGTTTCATCATATAGTGATTCGTTTTAAATATTGTGTCCATAAGGACAACATCATAAAACCTGGCCTAAAGTTGTATCTGACTTGACCGCATCTATATGAGACCAACCAAGTGGTTATCTATTCCCTCAAACCTTGCATCAACATAATAGCCAGGCTCTTCATGTTGTATTTAATAAGTTCTAAATACATACTAGCTGCATCACCCATTACATGGTTCTCACAACGAATTGTTTGTATCATATTATAAACATTACGTGAATAGATATATTTTCCAGGATTTTTTTTCTGTAAAACTTCAATGATTGCACCAGCTCATACACCACAAGCTGCAAGTAATCAAATGTTATCCTGCATTTCTTTAGTCAAATATTAATAACTAGGTTTAATCATAATAATGTTTTCAACCATTTCATGATTATGTATACTGGCAATACTTGAAATACAAATTCTATCATCACTCTTCCATCGATATAAATTGACATGAAAGGGACAACCTTCTGTCTTGTGACCTTTATTTCTTTCATCAATTACATGCACTTCCTAATGTTGTACATATCTTCGACCTTTCATACATGAATATACATGACATTGGGGTTTCTTATCGACCTTGTCAATTTCACTACAAACTTTACAAAATGCAAAGCCATTCACCTAGCCATAACATTCAAAGTACCTAAAGGCAGATATTAATGAAATATTCAAACTTGATTTTTAACACAAAAATTTTTTTAACTGCACTTACTTATCAATATCATCCCAAGATTCAAAGACCTGATTTTTGGCCAAAGAATGCGTAGCGCTTGCATTTTCATCTTCACTCTCAAATCCAATTCATTTTTATCTTCACTCTCCAAATCTGATTCATTTTCATCTTCACTCTCCAAATCCGATTCATTTTCTTCGATTACACACTCATCACTGTATTGAGTGTTGAAATTGTTGAGTATATTGACAGAGGTTTCATTAACATTCTCATCACTGCTCCTAAAGCTATCATAATCCTCATTAACACTGAAAAAGGGCAAGTTATTCATGTTAACAGTAATATAAAATTGGACCTGAAAATAAAAAATCGATTCAAAAAAAAATTCAGCACAAAAGAAAAAAAAAAAAAGATCTCAAGAAAATAATGCAAACCAGTGTAGTGAAAACAGCCAAAAGCAAACAAAAAAGCGACACAGCAACACACGGTAAAAGAAAATGACGCAAACAAAAAAGATGCCACAGTTAAAAAAAAGCAATGTGAATGGAAAATCCAGTATAATAGAAAATCCTGTATGATGAAGAAGCCAGTATGATTGAATGCCAGTACGATGGAAATGTCAGTACGATGAAAATGCCAGTATAATAGAAAATCCAGCACGATGGAAAAGCCAGTACAATGGAAAGCCAATATGATTACGAAATGACGCAGTAGAAAAGGCAACATGGTTAGAATAGAGAAGCTAATAGAAAAAAAAAACAGCCAAAAAACTGGTACAAGAAGGTCATACATGTCTAAAAAAAGTGACACAGATAGGAAAGACAGCACGGTTAAAGCAACGCAGCTAGAAAAAACACAAGGTTAGAACAATAAAGTGGATAGAAAAACACACAAAACAAAAAGACGCAAAATTGAGGACACACGTTAGAAGAAAGTGACACAGTTAAAAAAGGCAGCATGATTAAAAAGCGATGCAGCTATAAAAGGCAACAAGGTTAGAGTAGTGAAACAGATAGAAAAAACATACAAACAAAAAAATAACACAAGATAAAAATGCCATACACGTCAGAAGAAAGTGACAGGATAGAAGGTATAAACACAGTTAAAAAGATAACACGAATAGAAAGTCAGTATGGTTAAAGAAGTTATGCGACTAGAAGTAACACAGATAGAAAAGACCAGTAACATGTAAAAACTAAAAAATGATAAAAAAAAAAAACGATACAAGAGAAAAGCAATCTAAAAAAAAGCGATCTAGAGTAAAAGTGATCTAGAGTAAAAGCGATGCTAAAAAAAAACAATGTATAAAAAAAAGTGATATATAAAAAAAAAGTTTAAATTAAATTAATGTCGATCATAAATATTATGTAATTATGTAATAATTTAAGTTGATCGATCTAGTAAATATTTTGTATAACCGGTATGATGTTAAACACCATAGGTGCGTTTTATAATATCTGTACTAAAACACACCTATGATGTTTTACCACCTATGTTGTATTATCTCAAAAACTGGCTAATTAATCGATATGAGGTGTTCTAAGTAAAAATATTCTACACCCCAAAAAACTCTTTTCAAACCCTAATCCTAACTTTAATATTAACTTTAAAGTGAAAAAATTGATGTTAAAAATTTTATATACAAAACTTATAAAAACTTGGAAAATTTTAAAAAACATAATAAAAATATATAATAGGTGCAAAACCACCATAAGTGTGTTTTATAATAATTGACAAATTAAAATAGATTATCTTAATAAATTTTTGAGTAATTTTAATTTAAAAAAATGTTCAAAGTGTTTAAAAGTGTCTATGTGATAACATTGATTAAAAATAAGATTAAAGAACAAAAAATATAGTAAGATATTTAAATATTATAATAAATTTGTGAATTAAGATATAAAAAATAATTTATAGTAATTGTAGAAGCTAATTTGATAGATAATATAATATCTTTAATAGATAATCTATTTGCTATTTAGAGAAAATTTGCAAATTTTTATAAATAGATTTTATATTGAGCTAAATATGAAGTGCTTCAATCTAAACCTTTTTTCTTACTAAGTAAATTATTTATAAGCTTCTAATAAAAGTTGTAGAGCTTATTAAGATGCATTTAATAGTAGTAAAAATATTAAAATTAGCCTAATAGTTTTTAAAAAATTTTTAAAAAATATTTCATTAACATATAAATTTTTTTTTAAAAAAATTAATTTTTTTAAAAAAATTTTATATTAGTAAAATATTTTCTAAAAATTTTTTAAAAAGTACTAGTTCTACAACTTTTTTTAAAAGCTTTAAGAGTGATTTACTTAGTAAGAAAAAGGTTTTAGATTAGAATATTTCACATTTGGCTCAATAGTAAAATTTACTTATAAAAATTTACAAATTTTATATTATAAATAAGTTGTATTCAAGAATTATAATATGTAAAAAAAATAAATATAAAGCAAAAGTATAAATAGCTATTAAATCTATATTAAAAAATGAGTATGACAACTATTTATATGAGTACTAAGTATAATGAGAAAAACAAGCCTCTTTTACTGAAGATATTTAGTCTAAACATAATAGTTACTTAGCAAAATTATACAAATTTAAAGATGATTCTAAGATCAGAGATAAAATAAAGCTTACCTGAGACATATTTAAAATCAAGAATGATTTTTTTATTTTTATCTTAGCATTGTGACAAGCAGATATTATTTTAGTAAAACCATCTTCAGGTTAGTCTTATGATAATCTTCTGATTCTAATAATATTAGTAATAGCTTTTACCAAGTAAAAGCATCTTTTGGTTGCTTTTATGATGATTTTTTTGGTTTAAACTTTATTTAACAAGAGTATTTTCTGGTTGCTCTTGTGATGATCTTTTGGTTCAAATAAAATTTAGTCAGTTACAATATGTTGTATTGCAATATGTTATATTTAAAAATCTCCTATTCTATTACTGATACATATCTTTCTTTTAAGATAGAAAAAAAACAAATTGTTCTTAACCTTTAAAATGATATTTATATATCAAGAAATGCAAGTATTGCAGTTTGTATTACTTTATTAGATCATTTTAATATTTTTGATATATTGGTAAGTATTGAGATGGAATATTATAAGAGCATCTTGCATATTTTAACATTTTTTTGTTACAGCTTATTCAATATGCAAGAGTACAAAAAGAGTTAACTGAAGATATAAAATTGCCTGCATGTTACAGAGAAGAAAATATAACTACAAATATATATGAAGAAAAATTATATATGGTAATATTATTAATAAAATAAAAGACTCATTTATTTAATATTTAAGTAAAAAAATCAGAGTGAATAGTCAGAATTTATAATTAGACAATAACAGCAAACAAAGTAGAACAAATTTTCAGAATTTGTTATTAAAAAATTATAGTGAACTATCACCTTCTGCTTCTATTTCTGCTTTTTATGATCATAATAATGATTTAAAAAATGAAAATAATTATACAACAATTAGTTTCAGTATAGAAAGGCAAAAAAATAATAATGAAAAATCATCTAAGTTGCTTCATTATTTAGATAAAGAGTTTAAAGACAATGTTAAAAACATCAATTTTAATTTAAGAAACATTTCAAAGGAATTAAAGTGTAAACTAATGTTTAAAGTATTATATCTCAATATTAGTATCTTAATTTCTTGTATCTTATAGTCTTTTGTTCTTTTTAATCTTTTTTTATTTAGTGACATATTGGTTGTGTTAATGTTTTCAATAGGTTTTAGCGATATCAAAAAGAAATTTTCAAGAATGTTGAGTGAGGAAGTTTAAAATATACAAATATATATAAGCTTTAGTAAATATTCCCAATATTTAAATTTTACTATATGATAATATATTTAAGTATCTTTTTTTTTTATTGTATTTAGAGCTTTATCATCAATATTAGTGATCTGTTAGTCATGCCCATATACTATTTTTATCAACCAAAAATAGAGAAAGATTATAAATACTAATCTTTATACTATGAACCAACCACCACTTCTGTAAAAAATTTTATCTTCTCTCTATAAGTCTGCTAGTAGATGTTTAAGTCACAGAGATGTCTTCATAGAATATGAAGAATCAGACCAGAATTGATTAGTCTTCTAGATGACAGATGGATTGTCTATTAATTACAAATATCTAAATTTTTATTTACTTTTAATTTTGATAGTACAGTGCATGACACTTAAAGACCAAAATCACGTGATATTGTCCCATTTCGAGTCCCAAACCTAAAATCGGTTAAAATTTCAATTTATGTCGATTTATATATATTTCTGCATAATTACGTGACCAACAAAATTGTACTGCTTTAATAGCAGTTTCTAAATTTTTTTATTGCCTATACTCAAATAAAAACTGTAACCTTTATACTACCTGTGCTTGAATAAGAGTTATGATCTAACCCTTCCAAAAACTGCACTGCAATGTTTTACATATCACAACTTCCAAATAATCCAAAAATAACAAATAGGTGATTTTGTTTATTATAATCCAATATTATATCATTAATGCATTATTAACGCTATATTTTTATTACCTCTTGTTCATTTTTGTGTTATTCTCATATTTATAGTATCATTGTTTGTCCATTCTTGTGCAGTACCCAGTTAAAAAAATATAGTATTCTCTACAAATATATGTAAGGCTAAAAAAAAACAAATTGCAAAGAAAAAAATTTGCAAAAGAAAATTTGCAAAAAAAAAAAAAAGCAAAAAAATTTTTTTTGTAAAAAAAAAAAAAAAAACAAATTTCGTCATATTGCGAAAACATCAAAACTCAAATAAATTAACCAATACTTTGTTAGAATCATTAAAGCCTAGAACAGTATATGATATATACAATTTAGACCAAATTAAAAAAAAAAAACTTACGAATCTATACAATCGATGTTCTCTTGGTTCTCTTGTATGAAAGAAGCTAATTCACTTCAAGAAACCTATTTATAAGACTTAAACTTCTTACAGGCATATTTGGCTAATTTTCCTGTTAGCACTTCACGATACAAATCTATATATCGCTAGGACTTTTGAGCAAATTTCCTAATTGTAATAACATCGATGAAATCAAGTGTCTATAGAATGGTTTTTTGTAAACCAGCCCATGAGTACTCACAGTGATTTCTTGTATAGAATTTGGCCACACCCCAATACATTTGATGAAATTAAGTTTGCAGTAATATTTTAGATAAAAAATACACAAGTGGTCAGCATTTTCTATTATTTCTACAACAGCTGACTTCTGTGCAAAAAAGTCTGATTATAAAGTCATAATCCTTTATGCACAACAATTTACATACAACCGATTATTTGCTAATTTTTATTCTTACACACCTTACATTCTAAGCGCAATCCTTCTCTCCAAAGACCCCTTTCTTTCAATACTAATTTTAGTTTTTTCGGCTTTTCTCGCATAATAGGATCCTCATTCATTTTTATCAAAGTCAAAAAAAGTCATTGGTCATATTACTGGTTGGTTCCTCTGGGTTCTAAATTTATCCTTGATGCAATAAAAGCATTCTTTGTATATGCTGCATAGTTGGTATTGTTATCAAAAGCGAAGATGGCAGTTGTATTAGAAAATTTTGTTTCAAATATAGGGATAGCTTTATTCCTTATTTGATTCAATAAATGATTAATTGTCCAATAGCTTTCTTGGTTTTTATCAGGTATAAGATAACAATGAGCTTCTGCGAAAACACCTGAATACATTTCTGCCTCCTCATCAGTTAATTTTAGCTGACTACATTCTTTTATAAGAAATTCGCTTACTATTATTAATCTTCTATTTTCCTTTTTTCACAAGGGCATCTTACTTTCAGGTACCCAAATCCTTCTCTTACCATTATTCGAATAAAACACACATTCATCATGAGTTACAAAAATTAACTTGTATTCCCCTTCATTAAATACTGGTAGAACCTTTTTCATTACTTCTCTCTCATATGTTGCTATTCTTTGCTCAAATATTCTCATTCTATCTAAAAACATACTTCGATATACTACAATATCCTCATGCTTATGCCTATCAAAATACATTCTCTTTGTATATTCCTTATATTCATATTCTAAAATGTCTAACCATCTTTCTGCTATTCACAAACAAATTTTTTTTTGAGACTCTCCTGTATATTCTGATAAAATAAAATTGTTGACATACTGCATAAAACAGGTTGGACTAATTCCATTTACTCCCAATTCCTTATGTATCTATTCTTTATATTGCAAAGCAACATTTTCATCATCAATAAGTCAGTAGTATTTTTGGTGCCAACCACATTGTATAACTAGAAATGTTCTATAATGTAAATAGAACTCAGCCAAAAAGCAAATTCTCTAAGATGTATATGGTTTTGGAGAGATACAGACAACATGTGCAGCTTCTTCATTTGCTTTCATTTTGCCATCACTTCCATTTAACCGCACAAAATATTTGTAAACTACCTATTGTTTATTATATTTAATCACCATTAATTTTTTTGATTCTTCATATGATATTTTTTAAGCTGTTCAATTCCTTCAAAAAGCATAAATTCACCTACATTCTCATTAGAAGACCCACTTAATAGAGAGGACTTAGAATAGGCCACAACTCTACTAAAATACTCGCTTGCCCAGGAAGTTATGGGGAACATAGGAAATGCGAGAGGTATTGAAACTTTTCAGAAAACTCACTTTAATGATAACAACAATAATTAAAACCTTTTAATATAACTGATTACACAAAAGCTAAAAACCTTTTACTATATCAACCTCATAGACTTAAAAAAATCAGTAATTTTGTAGGCTCCTTTGGCAGCATTTGAAAGTATACCAGAAGTACCAAACTTACGATAATACGTCAATTTTGGTAATCCTTTAATTATTCTTGCATCTTTTTTTTTAGCTTTCTTCTATACAAGAGTTGGGACCGTCATTACTTCTTCTCCAAGCTCTTTTTCACTTTCCTCATCAAATTCACTGTTTCTAGCAAATATATCTTTATCGAAAACATCTTTATGGATACCTTTAACAAAGACATCTCTATGAATATCTTTAGCAAAAACATCCTCAGCCCAAACATCGTCTTCAGTAAAATTATCCTTCAGGATATCCGCAACTTTCTTCTTTTATCTTTTTTTGGCTTGCTTACTTTTTGTATTGTTATATTCTTTAAGCATCTAAAACACTTTATTTCTTCATTTTGGCATGCTTTTATTAATTTGTTCTCACAAAATTGAATAAGTTTTAAAAGTTAAAAGGAAAAAATAAAATAAATAGGTGAAAAAAAATTTTTTTTTTATAATTTCTAATCTAAAGAACCCGAATATAAACTTGACAAAAAAAAAAATCTACGAAGAATCCATATGCTCACATTTCCTTCTTTGCGTGCCTTACATTTTTTCTTAGATAAGTGGTTAGGGGTATGAGAAAATTTTGATGCCTTTTGCACAAGCTTAACAAAAGAAAAAAAAAAAAAGGAATATCAGAATTCGTGTGCACACATTTCCTTCTTTGTACCCTATATTTTCTTCTCAGATTCTCAGATAAGTGGTTAAGGGGTTAAGAGTATAAGAAAATTTTAATATGCTTTTTGTGTTAACTGTTAAAGGTACATTTTTTTCACGCTCTGGTTTTTTGAATAAGCATTTTCTCAAAAGCACATGCAAAGAACACTCAGATTTTATATGAAACTCCCGATTTTTGTAAGTATTTACGTAATTTGTGATCAGCCAATCAAATTCTGAATATACATACTATTAAATTTTATTGATCAATCCAAGTCACATTTTTTGTTCTATTTATCTTAAGCATATGTAAATTTGGTATTTTTAGCTGATTATAAATCAAGAATAACTAAGTATTTTTTTTAAAAAAAGGCTGCTAAGTTATAGTAAATAGACTTAGCTACAATTTAGCAGCTTTATTTTTTTAGTATTATTTTTGTATTATAAATTTTAAGTCTTTGAAAATCAATAAATTTATTTTAGTTTTTAAATGTCATGCACTGTACTAAATCTAATACTACTATTATAATTTGTAATTTAAATTTTATATTTATAATATATTTACCTTTTTAGATTATACTATAGCTATTGATCTTTTTTAATAAATATAACTTTAAACTAAATCTATCTACTTTATAACACTTTTAACTTAAATTAAAATTTAAGTACTAAGTTTATTATTAATAAATTAACTTCTTAAACTTACAATTTATTATAATAGAAACATTTTTTTTACTTTCACAATGTCACAGAAAGGTGAATTTTTATTAGATATATTTAATAGTACATTCTTGGTTAATAAGAGTACATTCTAACCATACCTGTGCCTTTTGAGTATTTAATTAAATAGCTACCTATTACTAGGTCTACACTAGATGCTGTATCTATAACTCACTATTATTTGAGTTATCTAATTAAACTCTCTAATGTCTCCTATCCTGCATCACCATCTCAATTATGCTAGCCCATAACCTCGTGCTGCTTCATTGAAGGCCACCCAGATTGATATATGCTATACTACTTATACCTTAATTCTATAGATGATTCTCATACTACTAAGATGCCCTAGAGAGGATGTAGTATATACATCTCTAATCTTTTTATGTCCTACACATTTTCAGACTAAGCTTTTTTAGTAACTTATAATGAGTCTGAAAACAAATACTTGCAAGCTGTGACTGCTACAGTTATCTACTACTGCCCTTGTAGAGTTCACCCAAACTCCAATACCTACTTTATAAACTCCCTCCTATATCTACAGAAACCCAAAGTCCTAATCCAATAGCCAAAAGGGTGAAACC
>CAJVPZ010000059.1:0-27554 GCA_910592135.1 Racocetra fulgida | reverse complement strand
AAGACTACGATGAAGATAGAAGCGCATTGGAGCGTTATTAAGCGACATTATTTACAACGCTTCAATCAACCTAGGCTAGATCTTCTTCTATGGACGCTTCTCAACGAAGTGATGCCAGCACAGAAGGAACGGTTTTCACAAATTCGGGCTGGCATCATAGAACCGCACTGGTGGGTTGACTTCAAGAGAGAGTGGACCTACGCAGGTGCAAATGAAGAAGAAAGAGCAAAAATGCGTAGCAATAAAAGAAAGAGAAGCATTGATACAAGTAATTCAAGTGGTCCATACTTTACCGAAGTTCCTCAATGGGTTTGCAGCTGCCCTGCTTTTTTCAGAAATCGCTTCTTGTTATGTAAGCATTTAGTAAGGCAGACTGTAAATACGCCCAACGGAAAAAGACGACGTTTACTTAGGTGTGGGTTCGAACGTCGGACCACATCACCATTCCTCATTCTGAAAGATCTTGACAATAATGATAATACATCAGAAACTCAAGCTGTTGCTCAAGTTGCCGAAAACTATGATGTTGATAGTTTTCCTGACAGTTATGATGTTGAGGCAGGTGAAGATCCAGATGAAGAGGCTTGTATTTACGTAGAATCGAATTGGGAACTATTTGAACAGGCCTTTGAAAGGATCCGTTCTGAAAAAGCTGCTAATAATTGGCGACACGTTGGTGCTATGATGAAATGGAGCAGGTTAATGCCAATGGAAAAAGATATTCAAAGTGCAGAACGGCAAAGAAAACGGCAGGCAACCTGGGCACCAGAAAATAGTAAAAAACCATACCTTATATATTTATCATACCCCGAAGAATCAAGATCGGTGGAGGATGTGGTAGTTGATGAAGACGTAATTAATAAATAATATAATAATAATATTTCAATTGTAAAAAAAAATAATATAATCTAAAAAAATAGATTCTTGCATACCTTATTTATAAAATTTAATCTATACAAGAGTTAAAGTATATTTGATTCGACGTCTAATAACAGAGAAAAAACTATATACTTAGTCTTTAGTTTTTTATTTACTAAGTTATACTAAAAACTAAAACGTATAAGAATTTAAATGCTACTAGCTTTTAAAAAATTTGAACATAGAAGCAAGCTTCTTGTTTAGAGTTAGAAGACTTTTACAACGATGAAATATCGATACTGTACAATGGTAATCACGATAAGGCTATGTACGGTAGTGACGTTGATGATGATCCGACATCGATCGTTGACCCGGGGTCGATCATCGACCCGAACATTGGGGGGGCCGCCCTGATATACTCGAGACTTTGTAATGAGAGACATAAAGATTTTTTGACAGGACACCTTATAAAAATTTTTTTTTTTAAAAAAAAAATTATGATTTGTAAATTATTCATTACCTATATTATATTAGTAAAGAAACACTTATGGTTACTTGCATTTGTATGTTGATATGACGTCTGTTTGTCATGCAGTATGGTTGCTTGACATTAGTTTTATGTAGCAACTTGTAAGTTTCAGTTGTAAATCTATTTACAGCCCTGAATTGGTAAATTGACGGTACTAAATGAAATCTCTAGCTATACAATTTAGGTAAATTTAAACTTAACGGCGAAAACCTAGACATTAACTTAATAAATAAGTCGCTCTATATGACAATTGATTTCTGAAAAAAAAATAAATTTATTAATAATAATGATAATAAGTATTATTTATTTTATATTAATAAACTTACTTCAAAGTTGTCAAGATCAAATTTGATAAATTTGGGCTGACAACTCCATGTGTACATGTCGATCCAAAAATAAAAAAGATCATATAAATTTCTATTGAGTTTTTTATCAACGATTATTTCATCTAAGACAAATAACATTATTTTCATCAAATCTCTGTATTCAGCTGCTATCAACTAATTAAGTCTCTCAATACCATTTTTAAAAACTTTGAGCTTTAGATATCGAGGAATTTGAGTAAAGCGTTCCTCAAGAATCTTTTTTGTGCCATTTCTATACTTTAAAGTTAATAATTCGATCATAAATCGTAACTGATATTGAAAGAGCCCGATCAGGTAGACACATGGTATAAACATTAAAGTACCTATCAATGGATTTGTTATTAATTAGTTAATTAGTATATACAATTCTAAGTTTGGCATGCTATTATGTTTTAGATCTATAGTATCAATTAAAAAAAATTTGAATAGATTAGTAGATTCAACAAATCTACCCGAATTTGGGTTGGAATAGGTCGGAATTAATAAAATCACCCAAAATTTTACTACTTAAGTGGTAGCTCATATACTAAATAAAACTGCCTAAATGATAAATTTGCTACAATATAGTTGACTGATAGTATTGCTTAATGTCAGCCTGGCTCCGGCCTATTCTTGATCCCAAATTCTAGATGATTTGCTGAATTTTGGTTGATCCACTAATTTATCCAAATTGAAATTACTTACGGTCGTTGCCATAAAGCATTTTTTATATAATGTCGCAAATTAAAATAAAATCTGATCAAAATGAAACTAGGGACCTCTCATACTCATCCTTAGAGCCTATAAAACCCACATATACTCATTTATTAATAAACCTAACCCTAAACTCTACCCCTAATGCTAAAAAGAACCCCAAAAAATGTCTTCCAAAAAATTTTAAATTTTCTTTAAAAAACAGAAAAATTTCGTTTTGATCAGATTTCGTTTAATCTGAGACATATAATGTACTAAAATCTGTTTACCAATACCCTGGCACAAAGACTTTTTAGTTATGTTCTCATTACGGATAATTGTATTTTCCTTTTTGAGATGAACATTATTCATTGCATCACAATCAACCAGGCAGAAATGGTATGGATATAGAGAATTTGAGGACTTATAAGTAGCACACATTGTATATGCTTCGGGCCAATCAGAGATTATCATTGCCAAATACGAAAAGAACTATTTGAGGTTACCTTTGACATATAAATAAACATCATTATAATTTAAAGACCTTAATGGTCTAAGTATTGCAGCAAGTGCTTTGTGAAATAGTCTTCGTGCTGCTAATCTAACTCAGTCTGTTTTAATGCTAAACAAATAATTAAGACTAGAAATATAATCAAGTAAAATTTTGGCATCAACCTTGTTGCAACGAGCTAGGAAAATATTTCCAAGTGTCATGAAAACAGGATGTTTCGATGTCTTGCCTAAATGATTACAGAGAGTAGCATCTAAATAGAGAATAATTGGCATAACATATGCTCCTATTGGAATATTTTGTTCAATGTTTTTCTACCAGTCAGAATCATATATATCTGAATACTGACGCTGACCGGATGACTTTAATTGTAAAAAAATAAAATAAAATAAAATAAAAAATTAATAATTATCAAATAAATTTTAAAATAAAAAATTGATAATTATCAAATACATTTTAAATAATTAAATTTACTTGCCTTATCAAAAGATGATTTATATTTAAATATAAATTCATCAGTAATACTTTCGTTGCTTAAGAGTTGGTATATTCCGTCAAGTACCGTTCTAAACTCAAGCATATATTCCAGTCTTTTATACTTGAAAATGGTTTCTTTTTTCCAACCAAAGTTTGGAAGATTAAGATCCTCTATAAATGCCTGTCCACTTTGTGATGTTGATGATAATGGATGATCATCACGATTAGAGTACTTGTTAAAAAATCGTATAAAGGCATTTGCAAGTAGATCTTGTATATAAAACCGTGTTATTATATGTATAAATTCTGCATATTCTTCTAAAGGAAATGCTTGGTATATTTCTATAGGATCTTTTGATTTCCTAGTATGCAAATCGTCATATTCGGCATATTCGTTTTTTTTTTTTTTTTTTTTTTTTTTAAGGTGAAGTTTTGCCTTTATCTTTATTTATTTGTATTGGATAACCACTAGGGGTATTACAGGCCGGAGCCAATTTACAAATTTTTACAAGAATGAGACTCAGACTATAGACTATTAAATCTAATTTATCTGCAACCTAAACCTACACAGGTCCGAATTTGATATATTCTACACCTATCCTGTACAATGATATGTAAGATATCTCACACATGTCTGCGAACCAACTACACATATCTTACACATATCCTACACCTATCCTACGTATTTGAGCATTTGTGTAGGATTAGTATACTATATATATACTATATGTGTAGGATATCCTACGTCATCCTCACTCATCTGCTACCCGATTTGTATAGCTTAAGTGTAGGATATATCAAATTTCAACCTGTGCTACTAGAGTGATTAAAACTCACCTAGATTAAATAATTTAAGATATGATTGGTAGGTGTACTATTCAGTTATCCAGCTATCTATTTTTTTAATAACTTTACTAAGTATAGGACAAATTTCGTAGTTATCACCTGTATGTTGTTGGTCAGGGAAGCCACATGTACAATTATATGTATATATTGTTTTGGAACGTTGGGAGTTAAGGTTAGAGTGATTGTTTGGTGCTTGTTAGTTTTGTAGAGACTGTCTGGGTGTGTTGTTTTGTTGTTTCTATTCTGCTAATTTTGTGCAGTAAGGTTTCAGTGATAGTTGTAGACATTCTGTATAAGTTGTAGTAAAAATTTAATTGTAATATTGGTAGCTGTTTTATTACTATCTGTAAATTCTCAGATAGTTTGAATTAGTTGTATTGCAGTCAGGGAATATACCAAATTTGGTTACTAATGATCACACCTTATTTAGTAATGATCATCAGTTAGATTACTTTAGATTTTTCTTTTAGAATATTTGTATATCATATTACAGTATTATATCCCAGGTCTGATTTAAAAACCAGACAAGTAGAGGTAGTTAATAATTCATGAGCTTAGTTACATTACTATTATATAGCAGTGTTACATAGCACTAAGTTAAGGTATACAGTAGCATTTTGAGTTGTGACACACTAATTTAAGATTAGGTACGTAGAATTTCAAAGTATTTATTATGCTTTACGAAGTGTTTTTAGTTTGCCATCAAACACTTATAGCATTTAATTTACTTTATAGCAAATTAGACTTGTAACTTGTCTCATTTTAAAGCAATACTATAATTATCTAAGTTTACTTAAATTGAAGACAAAAAAAGGCTTTCTTGTTAAGACGCGTATAAATTTGGTCTGAGATTTTTTGTTTTAAATTGAAATTGCTAGTGTGTTTTGTAATACTAGATGTTTTTAATAAGATCACAGGTAATTCATTTATCAATTAGAATTATAGGATTAATTTATTTAGGTTTTTTTTTATTTGATTTAACATAATTAACTGAGTTTTTGGCATTATTCCAAATGAGCAGGAACTTCCGATTAGAGGTGTTGTTACAGGGTTGTAGCCTTCTTAGTAAAATACAACCAAGTAACAAGGTCACCCAGTGCAGTGATTGACTTTTGCAAATATACATGGGGTGGATGTGTAGTTGTTCACTTAATTACACAGCAGGAGGCAAACGGTTCGAGATAGTAACAGTATATAGAATAACTTTATTTCATGCAAGAACACAGGATAAACCTTGCCTGTAGGAATTACCCTAGAGGGGAATATCACATTTACAAGAAGGGTATAAAGAGAACAGAGTTTAAGGTGAAGTATAGAAACTTATAGAATTAGCAGAGAGGGGAAAAGGCACCCTTTATATATCTTTTCTGTTCCAAAAAAAAGATACACAGTGTGTAAGGGGATATTGGAGGATGAGTAATATTAGTAGGGGAAGTTGGGGAATTGTGTTGAAGGAAGTTGGGGATTGTACTGGAGGAAGTTGGGGGAATATAAACATTACACAATTTGTTTATATTTATTTATTGTTTGTGAAGAGGAACTTGGAGGAGAGGAACCTGAGGGATTTTGTATTCAAAACACTTGTGTTTGTATAAGGGAACTTGGGGGACTTTGTGTTGAGGAACTTGGGGAAACTTGTGTTATTTTTTTTGTGTTACTTCTTTGTATAACCCAAAGGACTTTCTTGTGTAATCTTGTGTAACCTGAGGTCATGTGAGGTCATGTGACTGTGCCACACTTCCAATAACCAATCAAAATGTTTCTATATTAATACTATATAATATTTTATCTAAATATATATAAAACTAATATATAATAATATAATAAATATATCCAATATTTTAACTATATAAAAATGCAAATATTTTGAATAATAATAACTAAAAATAACTAAATAATGTTTAATAAAATCTATACTAAAAATCTACTTTGTAACAGTATAAGCGCAATACTATAAATTTATTATAATTATAGCTAATTACAGCATTGTGCTCCCATCTCTATCCCAATTGCCAAACCAAATTACGAGATAATGTCATAGCCCAAAAAAAAATGGTTGATCATACTAACTAGTTTGACATAATAAAAGTTATTAGCAATAGTTGATAAAAGTATATTAATAGCTGCTGCAAGTGTACTATGTATCTCTGATATTAGAATCCCATATGTATGTATGCAAAATAAGTAATAAAAAGTTAAATATTAGGAGTATATCCTGCTCACTATATCAAGATCGCAGAAAATAAATCAGTTATATTCTGGGTACTATGTGTATAAGTGGAAATTTCATTTCTGCTTATACCCAACTATCCAGGATATAACTATTACAAATGCATTTCAATTGCTTGTATAGTATAATAATCTACAAGACTGACCGTGAGACTCCTGATTGATTTATAACAAAAATAAGATAATGGAAAAAAAGATTAGTTGTAAAAGGAGAAATCAGTGCCTGGACATTGTTGCGATTTAAAAGTTGTACAATTCTTAAAATTCCCAGAATCTCAATCCCAAGTATTTAAGATATTGTAATACCTAATTTGAAATTCATCTTGATTATCTGCCTTTCATTACTAGAGTTAATTAAATAGTTTAATAACATTAGTATTAGTATTTGTGTAGTTCAGTTTTTTGACGCATTATAGTTTCAGAACTCTATTTTGATCAATTAGCTCTCTTCAATTACTTAATTATAATTTAATTAATCTGAATCACTAACTTAACACAAATAATAAAATTGTACAATTAATAAAATGTTTTTTTAAATATAGAACAATATAATCATTAAATAATTAATTATAATAAAGTAAAATGGCGAACTAAAGTAGTCAATTCAATATGCCAATTAATAAAGATCTTTATACTTACTAGCTAATCAATAAAAGTAGACTCAGCCTGGTATTAAAGCGTAATATTAGTTAAAAATGAATATAGAACAAAGCAAAACAGTACTGCAATAAAAAAAAGTCGCTAATAATATGACAAGATTCAGAAATTATGCTCTTACGTTTTAATTTGTACAAACCTGATCGTTAGATTTTGCGTCTCATCTACTTTTTCGAGAAGAGTTAACTTGAGTAGATTATTGTGGATTATTTAAACTAGAGGTCTTCTACTATCTACTTATGCATCTACTTGTAAGTTTTTAATAATAAGTTAAATCTGTAAAAATTTTCTGAAAAAATGTGACGAAAAAGTACGCAAGAACTAATCAAGATCAAGAATTAATATGTAGATTATTCTAGAACCCGATTTACTAATTTGGTATATTCACTGACTGTATTGGAATGTATCCTTTTATTGTGATGAATAGGTTAATGTTATTTGATTGTCATTGAAGTGATAGGCAATGAATATTATTAAGTTTGTTGTATAGATCATGGAGTTGTGTAGTTGTAATATCTAGTTTTGAAGAGTGAAAGAATTCTTGTATAGTATTTTTGATGGTGAGCTTTAAATCTGGTAAGCCTAAACATGTTAGTCAGTGGATATATCCCTCGTGATTTTTGTATGTGATGCAATTTGTATCTGAAAATATATTTGGGTATTGTATATGAAGGTATGGCAGGGTAGGTAATATATCTAGCATTAGTTTAATTCTAAAGGTCTTTTCTTGACAGAATTTGAAGTTAGTGTAGAATGATGTTCTTTTGTTATTATTATTTAAATATAACTATGTTGCGTTTCAGTTAATCTGTGTAGATATAGGTATAATTTCTTCTATACGATGTTGAGATGACCACATTGCTATAATGTGGGCATTGCAAATATTTTTGATAAATCTACGAGTAGGTTGTTCGAATATATATTTTTGGTATTGCAAACAGAATGATGGGTTGTAAATATTGTTTGAGGTAAAGTCAAGCCTGTGTGGTTGATTTGAGTTTCTAGCTAGTGTATCAGCAGTGTTGTTAAATATGTTGTCACTATGGGCTGTTACTTTATATAAGTTGATGTTGAAATTATGTGTTTGAATAAAGTTAAGTAATGCATGCCATATTGGCCAGTAGTTGTATGAGTATCATTTGTTGGATGTAGGTGGTAATTGGTTTAACTTGTTGAACTTGAAAATTATAGATTGAAAGTCTGTATAGATTGTAATGTTGCTAGATCTTGGGCATGTACTTATTGCTGATAAAATTGCAATAAGTTTGGCTTTGTATAAAGATGGCCAAAATTAGATTTCAGCTGAAAAATTGTATAAGATTGTATCATTATGAACTTGGACCCATCCTATACTCATCTTACAGTATTCTGTTGATATGTTTTTGACTGAGCCATCTGTATAGAATGTTAGTTGTGTTAATAGTAAATTCTCTTGTGCAATCTGTTGTAAGGTATAAGTAGCTTGGTTGTCATTGAATATATTAAGCACTGTATTGTTCGAAATGGAAACGGTAGGTAGTGATTGTGATATTATAGTTAGGTTGCATATTGCAAGTGAGTAGAGTAGGTCTATAAGGTTAGCATAAAGGTTAAGTTTGTTTGATAAGTTAGTTTGGGTTTTTCTGCCCAAAAACTTGGTTGCAGAGTTAGCTAGGATGTTTAATGTACATTTATTTTCTATGCACTTAGAATTTAGAAGACATCCTGTATATAGTGTACAGGTATATTCAGGTGAAGGATATAGAGTAGTGTGTAAGTTGTTAAACTCTAGTGTCTAGTGTGTAATTGAAATAGTGTCATCTGTCTTGTTATATCTTCTTGCTTTTCTAAGTATAATGTTATCTGTATTGAAGTTAATAGTAATTAGCTATGGCTTTGTTCTGTTGAAGTGGCCTGTGGTAAAGGACAGAGAATTTATTTTGGATAGTTCTAAAGTGGAGTCAATTTCTCTAGATTGTTGATTGGTAATTAATTCTGTTTCAAGTGTAGTAAACCATAGTGGTTTACGTCCCTTTGGAATATATTGTAGTCGTGGAAATATATGTTGTCAATCTAGTAATGTAGAATTGTCATATGATGTTAGTTGTTCTAAATATAAAATTTGTTTAGTGCGTAATTGTTTTTTAAATTGTAGGTATAGTTGATGTGATTTTAAGAATTTCTCAATAGATGTATATAGATATTGAAGTGTGTAGGGTTTTAGATAGTTTGGGTGTGTATTTATTAATATTTGGAGGTGATTAAATAGTTGTATAATTTTAAAGGTGGTTATATTTCTGTTTAATCCGTCTATTTGTGGATTTGGGTAAAGTAGTATATTAGTTGTGGATCAGAGATTGTTTTGTAGTTGTTGTAGTCTAATATGTGTACTTATTCCCATTAGATTAGGATCATTAATTCGTAACAAAAGGTTGGTAATGTGGTGTTGTAGCTGTATATCCCATATGTTTTTGATACCATAAATGTTATGGTTAAGTAAAGTACTATTTGGTGTAGTGACAAGAAGTTTAGCTTTGTGTTTGGCTGTAGTAAGATATTTGGATAGGATAAGTTTGCATATGATATGTGGAAGAACTATGTTATAGATTCGGTATTCTGCAATAAGAATAATTACAGTATTAATAATATAAGCAGCTTGTTTGTCTGTTATATTTTTAACTTTGAGGATATCGTTGAGTTCTAAGATTTCTTGCTTAATAAGTTTGATTTGGGTAGAGTATTTATCGCAGTTTTCAAAATAGTTGACACTAAAATATTTTGTATACTCACTGTATACTGATATAAAATCATCTAATCCTAAAAAATTTTTTTGTATACTTTAAATATATTAGTTATATTTAAAGTATACAAAAAAATTTTTTAGAATTAGATGATTCTATATCAGTATACAGTGAGTATACAAAATATTTTAGTGTCAATTATTTTAAAAACTGCGATAAGTGTTGCTGTGAACCAGCAGCCTAGAAATTTAAATGGTGTGTGGCAAGGTTGTGTTTGTATGGAATGATCTATAAAGTTAATAGTTGGAGTAGATTGAGTATTTGATATTAAAGTTGATTTGTGAGGATTGACTTTAATGTGTGACATTTTGTAGAAAGAAGATGCTGTTTGGGTGATTTCTTGGAGTTCTTCAATTAACTTAGCGAGCCATAGTGTGTCATCCATATATGCTAGCACAGAGGTGGATGCTGTAGTAGATTGATATCGAATTGGTTTAATTTGTACTGGCCATTGGACTGATGAAGAGCATTCTGTAAATTTTTTACTTATTCGGCTAATTAAGGGGTCATAGTAAATATGCCAAAGGAGAGGTGTGATGGTCTCTCCTTGGTCAATACCATCTTATACTTGGTAGAGAGGGATGAGTCCAAAATTACTAATGACTTGGTTGGAGTGGTCAAGCAAGAGGTTTGTTATAATATTTACTAGGTGTAAAGGCATATTAAGCCGTAATAAAGCTTTGTTAAGGAGTTGGAGGTTTACTGAGTCATAAGCTTTATTTATATCTTGTGATAATATCTAAATTTGTTTTTTAGTGCATTTTGCATCTTCTATAAAGTTATTGAGTATGTGTATGGGATTATTGGTAAAGTTTCTTGGGAGTGCAACGTAATTGTGAAGATTAAGGATTGTATGTTTTGAAAGTACTTGGGTTAGGCGATTAGTTAGGATTTTGGTATATAGTTTTTTTGTATGTTCTATAAGACTGATTGGCCAGTTGTTATTTAGGTTTTCATCAAATTGAAGCTTCTTTGAGATAGGATATATCCTACTATTCTTCCATTGTTTAGGTATGTTCTGTGTGCTGAGACATCTATTTAATAGTGCAGTAATTGCTTGAAGCATTTCTGGTTCTGTGTGTTTGATTATCTTGTAGCTAATGCCTGATGGTTCACTAGCTTTATTATTTGGAAGTTGTTGAATTGTTTGTAGAACTTCTATTATTGTAATTTTTTCTAATATTGAATTGTACCAGTTGGTATTGATATTAGTTTTGGGTGAGTATTCTAGTTGCTAGTCTTGATTAAAAATTAAATTATTAAATGGGTGGTGTGCTATCCATTTGTTATAGTGATTAGTTATATGTTCTTTGATTTCTGTAGGATTGGTAATAACATGTGTGTCTGTTTTAATGTTATGAAAGTGGACTATTTCTTTATATCTATTCAGTATACTGTTAATCATTTTGGTAAGTTGTTTTAGTAAATGGTTACATCTTTTTTCTATAGCATTGTTAATATGTTTTCTTAGATGTTGTGTATTCTCTAAGTTTCTGGTATTATATAAGGTCTTCCAGCATATTTGAGTGTCTTGTACCCAAGTAGCCAGGTCTGAAATTTGTTCTGGTGGTAAACTGATTGAGAAATCATGTTTTTTGTTTATATCATCTATGAGTGCTGGTATATTATCTGGTAGTGAGATGTTGTATGAGAAATATTTCTTAGTACGGTAAATTATATGTCCTATTGTTTTAAGATCTTTATATAATTGTGTGGCTTTTGGTGTAAATATATGATGAAAAAATTTAATTGTATATTTTTTGTTTGGAATATGCTGAAGAGCTGCATTAATAATACAGGTATATATTTTATGCCAGGTTTTTTCGAGACTTTCATTAATTTCTACTGTTGTTGGAGTGTAGTGCTGTAATATATTAAGTCTCACTTGTTCTGAAAGTTTTCCCAATTTTCTTTTGTTATGGACTTGTAATTGAATACTCTTCGTTTGCATTTATTTTTATGTCTGGATTGAGCTAGTGCTAGTGAAAAGACTCAGGTAGATAGTAAAATTTGGTGGTCACTACTTGTAGATGATGAGAAGTTGTCAAGCTTGAACTTGTGTAGGTATGGAACAAAAGCATCACTTGTCTATATGTAATCAATTCTTATATTATATCTAGTACTTTCCCAAGTATTTTGCAGATTATTTGTAAAGTTGGCTATATCATACATGTTTGTACTAAGTAAATAGTTAAGTAGTTGGAACTTAACTGATGATGAGATATTGGTACTAGGGCTTGCATTAAAGTCACCTAGGACAATAGGATGTAGATTAGAGGATATCACCTGTTGTATCCAGGTAATTATTTTGTCTTGTGTATTTTTCTGGTCTTTTGTATTTGTTGATGAGAGGTAGACAAAGATGATTCTTAACTTATAGTCATGTTTAAAGAATATATCTAGTGCAATAGCACTACCTGAATGTATTAAAATGTTGTGAATGTGTAGTTGAATACTGTTGTGGATCATAATACATATGCCGTCTTTAGATTCAAATACATTAGACTAAAAATATGAATAGTAGTTGGTGTTAAAGAATTTAGTTTGTACTGTGTTAGCTATTTTCATTTCTGTAAGGCTAACTATATGTAAATTGTGGGTTAGGCAGTATTCCTCCCACATAAGGCGTTTTTCTGGCATATTGTAACCTCTAACATTATGTGTAGCAATATTTAAGTGTAGGTTAGGGCAGTAACATTTATTACGTAATATCTATTTACTATAGGGCTACCCTCCCTCCCCCACATAAGACCAATTGTGATTGGCCAATTAATCATATATAATATGTTTATATGTAACGTAAGATATTGCTATAGTTAGGGATGGGAATTATACAGTATAATTAAAATTGTGGTATAATAACCAGGTTATTATACTGTATAATAACTGTATAATAAATATCTAGAAAGTATATCATGTGCTTGCTCATTTCTATGAAAAATTTCATCTAAATTTCTATTGGCCAACTTTGTTACACTAAAATATTATACCAATTATACAGCATTTTATTAATTATATTATACCAATTATACGGTTATTATACCATTTTTATTATATGGTATAATATAATTGCCCATCCCTAGCTATAGTACACATGCAACCCTCCACCCCCAAATATATTACGTAATAAATGTCAGCGCCCTTAGTTGGTTTTGGGTTTTGAATATCTAGTTCCTGTGGACCGATATATGTATTAGTTGGTTGTATTTGTAATATATTTGATTGTTCAGAAGATATAGGTGTAGATGGAGTTGAGGAATATAATAAGGATTCTAAAATATCTATTGTATTAAATAGATTTTGTGTGGTGTCTGTGTTGTCCTTATTGGTAGATTTAAATATCTAGTTATTAAAAATTGTTCAATTATTGTGTGGTTTAATAGTAGAGATTGTTCATTTGGTAAGTATATGTGTACTTTATCGAGAGATTGGTTAATTGATAATGTGATGTTGTTATTGAATTTGTAGTTTTTTAAGTGGTCTAAAAAAGATTTTAGTGTTTGGTTTAGTGATAAAAATGGTAAGTTGTAGTAAGAGAGAAATTTATTGTAGCAGGAGTTGAAGTCATAGAGTATTAAAGATGTTGAAAGTGACTTTAGTAGTGTTTCTTCTACAGGGTCGCTCGCCATTTTAAGCTCGGTTCTCACAGTTGTGCAGGATTCCATGGTCTGCTCTGTATGTTGAGTCTGACTGTCATATAAATGGTCCTCCACGTAATATTTGGCATATTCGTTAATATCAACATTTGTAATGTCTGATAGATCAGACTGCTTATCCGATATATTACTTTGAGAATCACTATGATCAAAAGGTTCAATGTTCTGCCCTTCAATAGATTCATCTGATGCATCACTTTGAAAATCACTATAATCAAAAATCTCAACATCCTGTCCTTCAATAGATTCATAATTTTGAATGTCACTTATGCAATTGAAAGATGAGATACTGGGATTTTTGTTTTCAATAGATCCATCTACATTAGAATTAGCTGTTCCTAAGCTATGATCTAAGTTATATTCAAAACAATTTTGTTTATAATTCATATCTATTTTTTCAGGTAAGTTTGGCCTTTCGAGCCTGTTTTGATCATTAAGAACTCTGTTTGTTATTTAAACCAAATTTGTGTGAACTGCTTGATTTGGCAAATATAAATCTTCGTCACTGTCATCGAAATGTTTTTTTATATGATTGCCTAACGCCTGCTGATCCATAAAAGCCTTTTTACAATATAAACATTTTGGCATCTTGGATAATTTACCACCAAAATGTAAATAAATTTTGAGGTTTATTGTTTGTATATTATAGCGCAACTTATAAACCACTTCAAATATAATATTGGTAACACAATGTAAGATTTTTCTATTTCACGTCCTAAGTTCTGCTCTCCTTGTCTATAACAACAACACCTTTTTTACGAACACTATTTAGGCACTACTTTCGATCTGCAAAATATGTATTTTATTATTTTCACTGAGAAAAGAACTTATCTCGATTTTTCAGTTGTAATGTTTCATATACTATATTATACTATATATATATTTATATATCTAATATACCATATTTAATGAACGTACGTACGTAATAATCATTTGATTTGTATTTAACTAACAAATTATGCAGATACTAAAATAAACTCTGCATGCATAAACTTGTGATTACGTTTTGCATAATTTATTACTAATTAAGTATTATGCAGGACTGAAACGACATTTGCTGTGCCAATATCCATTGTTTAGTGTTTTTTTGATACTTCAAAATTAGTGTTTAAGCTATTGCGAACAATTACTGTAGATAACAAATAAGAATCTAATAATACGAATCAAGATCAATACTTTGTAAATAGTCACTATCGTTTCAACCCTGTACTATCTATGATTATATAGTACTGTAGTAAATAAATAAATATATATATATATAATAAATATATCTATATGAAAAATTCATAATTAACAATCTCTTCTCAAGCAAAAATAGTGTTGGAAGTTGGAAGTAAAACATAAAAACACAAAAAAAAAACCACTAGTGTTAACAGTGTGTAGTAATTGGTAAGATATGAACGTTTTAGTATTATAAAGTTTTTTAAAGTGGGTTTAGATTTATTTGTAAGTTGCACTACAGACTTTGTTGCAAAGATGGATCGCATCAGGAAAAGAACTGCACCAGTACGCAGAGGTGCTCAACATACTTTACCTTCCATTGAACTCATTGAGAAACAAACAAACGCTCGAGGTATTCCAAGTTCTTCAAGTATTCTAAGCACTTCAAGCAGTTCCAGCAGTTCTACTCAGATGGGATCAAATACGTTGATTGCCGGAGATGTGGTTGTAGAAAATCGTTTAGATACGTTTGATGATAATGATGATAACAATGATTTCTATGATTCGGACCTTTCAAGTGATAATAAGAATCCTAATGACGACGATATTTCAGAAAACGAGTCAACTCATTCGAATTTTAAGCAAAAAAACAGAGAAACAATAAATGAAAATACAAATTTACAGAAAAAAATTCGTAAGTTTATTGATCATTTGTTTTTTCTAGTAATGTTCAACTTATATCATTGTTCATTTTTTTTTATTTATATTTTTTTAGGATTGGCTTCAACCATTGTAAGTATGCACGATGTACAACTTCAAATGTTTACTATCGTCCAAGAATTGCAAAAAAAATGGACGAATTGTATGCCAATTTGAAAGTCGGTTCCAGAAATATGGAAAAGGACTCAAAGTGGGTTGAGGTATATAAGTATTGAATATTCTTCAGTTAGTTACTCCAGTATTTTATGCAAAAGTGGTCTTGTGAATATGCAAAATCACATGAACAAAATAATAATATTTGAAGTTTTGACTTTTGATAAGTCGAGTTGTATTAAATGATATTTTAATTTCATATATAATACACTAATTTGTCTATATGTAGGAAGCTATCGGTGAAGCAATTTATAATGCAATTGAAAGAATCAAATACCCCACCTAATGCAAGTATGTTTTGACACGCTGTCAGATATGAAAAAGGACGAGTTTCAAAATAAAATAAAATATTGTGGCTGGAAACGCTTTTTCAATAAAAATGTTCGCTCTCTTGTAAGTAACTTTAATGTTAAATTTTGTAAGGGTATGATTAACCTACTTACACATGGGTTCAATCACATGGCAGAGGCCACAGGATTGAAATATATCGAATTCATGTGTAAATAGGTTATTCACTATATATACTCATACAATAAATTTGAATCATATAGTTAATTAATATCATCTTCCCTTATCAGGCTCAGCGGTTTTGTCGCCAAGCAAAAAGCAACATTGTTCAACGTATCAAGGATACTATCCATAGTGAATTCACGGATTTTGTAAAACCCAAAACAACAGGAAATCGACAGGTTACGCGCAAAGAGGAACGAAAGTTCAAAGAAGCTGATATTACAAGAGAGTGTTATTTGAAACTTAACCAACCCGTTGACGCTATTGACGATCCACATTACACCTACATTAATTTGATAATTGATCGTATCTTTGCAGATCCGAATACTAAAAAAAATTCTATTGCATTCGGAATGGCTGTTGCTTTAAACTATCTTGATTCTTCAAAAGGAATTAGTGCGAAGTCATAGAACGAATGAACTACATTCTTGAAAAACTGCAGGTTCCAGATCGCAAAGAATTGTAGTTAAATCATTTTAAAAATATTAATTTCAATCTTGCTTTTCTCATGCACATATATATAAAACTAGCCAATCGGAAACACTTGTATAAAAAAAAAATATATATATAACTTATGTATTAAAAAATTATAAATTAAATATTGTTTTAATATATAAAATAAATAATAAAATAAAATATATTATATAAATATTTTATACAAATATTAAAATTATATTATATTAATATTAAATTAATATTTGTATTAAGCAAATATTATAAAATAGTAATATTTGTCAAATATAAGGTATGTTGGGACCTGTTTAATAAGTATTTAAAATCAATATTTGTAAAGTAATTGGCAAATACTTAAAAAATATTTAGTTATAGTTCATGATGTGGTTGTTGAAATCTTCTTCTCCATATATCTCTTTCTGGGCTTCATGAGTAGTTATCATATCTGTACTCATGCTTTTAGTTTAGTAGCCAGTTATTGTACCTGACTGGCTTACTAGTTGCTTTTTCTAAATTCATTTTATTTTCAAAAGTGATGATTGCTGCCTGCTTCATTCGGCCATTTCTTTTTCTTGGAATATATACTGCCTTTGCTTCTCTTTCTTTGATACAGCCTAATAGTAGTGTTTCTGAAGCTCCCTTTGGAATGCCTTTTAGTTTTATGGTATGCCTAAAGCAGCTACTCATTTCTTCACTGTTTTCTTTACCTTTAAAAACTTGCGTTAACCTTCCATTTTCTAATAGTAGTACCCAGGGTAGCTTGTAATCCTTTATGCTAAGGGTAGGGGATCAACATTTCCGAATTCATATAAAATAGATTATAGATCAATACTGTGTAACCAATATTATATGATATCATATAAACATCATATGATTTAGCCAATCAAAATTAGCAATTCTTTGTACTACCTAGGAAAAACATATAGCGATCTAGGCAAACTTTGATTATATGTGAAGTAAAATTTTTTAAAGCAATACATATTGCGCAATCTCACTATTATAAACAATCTGTTTTAAACTACATATCATATAAATTTAATATATATTAATTAAGGTATTAAAAAGTTTTATCAAAAGCATTTTTTTATTTACTATGTAAAAATCCAAAATACCATATAGATCATATGAAAAATGATTTACATTTATCCTACCCTTAAATCCTAGCTCTACTTCTGCTACCATTCTGTATTCTGTTCTTTTAATCTTGATGTCTTCCAATCTACCAAATTTTTTACACATATACTGAACTTCTTTTGTGCTAATTGATTTTGGTAGATTCCAAATAGTAATATATCTGGTGCATTCTGTTCTGCTTTCTTCGTGTTGTCTTTCTCTTTTTTCTGTTTCTTCATATAGGTCTCTTCTTCTGAAAGCTTGTGATTCTTCTTCTTGTTGTCTGCTTCTCTACTTTTTATACTTATTCTCTCTGCTTTTTTAAACAGGTTTCTGTTCCTCATCGTCCAAATCTAGAATGAGCTGAAGTCAGTCTCCTTCTTTCTTCTTAATTCTTTTAATTACATTCATTTTGCTGTGTTCGCAATCGAACTCTACTTCTATCCATCTATTTCTATTTCTGGATACTTCTTGTATTGATTTCATATGTTTGTCTCTGCTTAAGATTCCTTATAAGTTTGCAACTCTTTCTTTAGGTATATCTTCTGGTACTTTGCAGGCATGTGCTTTTGCAAAAAATGATTTATCACCTTCGCATGTTCTGTTATTTGGTGACCAAATGCTGCATTCTATTGGGTCGCATGCTATCTCTGCTAGCAAGTCTTGTTGGTCTTTTTTCTCTATTTCTTGTATCTCTTTTCTAATGTTTTTAATTTTATCTCTCGCAATGCTTTTTATTGGTTCTTCTTTATCTTTTTTAACTTTTTTTCCTTTAATTCCTTTTTCTATAAGCCACTCATATGAACTTGCATCTGAGTTTAAAATTACTATAATTTCTGTTTGTTTGTCTCTTTTTCTCTCACTTTCGATTTGTTATATTGGTTCTTCTGCATTTCTTTCTTTTGATTCTCCCTTTTTTTTTCAGGTTCTTCTTCTTGCCTTCTTTTTTTCGATTCTTCTATTTGCATGTTTTCTTTTTCTTTTATTTTTGTAATTCCTTCTATTTTATTAATTCATTTTTGATTTCTTCTTTACTCATTTTGCTATATATTCAATTGACTTTGGGTTTTGGTTTACCTATCTAGCCTTAATTGCCCACTTTTCTATTTGGCCTTCTTTTATTTTTCTGCATTCAGCTTCATTTAATACTATACAGAATCTGCTATATACAATTAATTCTGAATTTGTGATCTTGTCTATATCTTTTATTGTTAAGCTTCTTGCTATATATTCTATATTATTTGATACACTAACTGAAACTTCCTTAGTGAGTTTTTCTAGTTGTGTATCTATTATGTATTTTGATACTGCTGCATATCTGCTCTCTATGAAGTCATAAAGGATTATCTTTGCTATACTGTGATATCTATTAATTCTGTTGATAATCTATTTTTGCTTGTGTTGTTTGATAATCTAATCTAATTTTCTAGATGATTCTATTAACAATTCTATTTGTTTTTAATATATAACTTTGTTGTTGTTGTTTTGTTTTGTACATGCGCTTTTATTTTGTTTTTTGGCCTATTCTAGATGTGTTTGTTTGTTTATATATCTGTGTGACTATTAATGATCTGCATTCAGGATTAGACCAATATCTTCTTTTTTTCTAAAATTTCTTCGCAAAATTTTGTTTTTCTTGGATAGCTTGCTTTGTACAAGTTTCTCTTTGCTTTTTCTTAAGCTCACTACCTGTTAATTTTGTTGCTCTTTCTGTTTTGTTAGAGTTACTTACAACATTTTCTATAGCTTTTATTGAGTTTTTGTCAGTTTTGTTTCTGCTTGTTTTTGTGTCTAAGTGATCGTTAGAGAGAGTTGTTTTGTCTTATATTTTATTATATTGTTATAGAACAGTTTTATTTTATTAGTTATTATTTTATCTTAATATTATTTTATTATTTTGATATTTGTATTTTATTAGTTATTAGTTATTATTATATTTATCTTAGAGAAAAATTTAAAAGACATATATAATAATTAGCCTTAACACTTAACGCTTAGCAATTAATGATTAGTAATTAACACTTAATGCTTAATGATTAGTGATTACAATTAGCACTTAGCACTATATAAACTATGCTTAGCTGCAATGATTAGCAATTAGCTCTAAAGATATAAAAAGGCTATAAATTTCTACAAGTTAACATTAGATCTATAATAATAAAAGATCTGTTTATTATTTACCTTAGATACAGACCCCTTCTTCCCTAAATTCTCTCTTATAATATTATAGGATTCTTTAGAAATAGAACCCTAAGGATAGTCTATCTTATTTATCTTTAATAAATATATTTTATTTATAAACTATTGTTTGCCCGAACTGCTACAAACAGAAGGGTATAGTTTCTCCAAAAAGCAGAAATTATATTTACTTGTTAGACACTGCTATAAATCTGTGAAGAATCTCTGTAGCTATGTTATTGTTATAGTACTGCTGTTAAGAAGGTCACGGTACTGTAATATTTGGTGCCTCCTAGTGAAAAATATTTTAAAACCATTACCGGACAACATTATTTTAGCTCCTATTAATTAATAACTGTTTACTAGATGATAGTTATCTCAGATTGAATTTGAGTATTGTGGATGACAACCCTCACCTTGGTTTATTTTAGCTAGTACCTAGATAATATTATTCTAGAACATTGAAAGATTTCTTATAAGCCAAAGTGTAAGTGTAAGAATTTAATCTTGAGAAACAATTGAAGGATTCTCTACAAGCCAAAGTGTAGATATAAGGATCCAACCTTATGAAATATTATTATTATTATCTTTTCTATTTTTGCCTTGTCTGCGAGGCTTTGAACTTTGCTTTATAACTAATAGAGTTATTCAACTACACAACAAATATATTAAAAACTATGAACACAAATATATCCAAAACCCTGCTCTTCTTTATACAACTTTACAAACTTTAAACACAGATCTCTCTTGTTAAGCTTGCTTCCCACTACTAAGAACTAGTGCTTGCACTTTTCGTCAATCTAATTTTGAAAAATTTTGGAATTGTATTTCAACATCTATTCTGCTTATTCTTATATCTTCCAAACTACTGCAAATTTTAGATATTTAACTGTAACTTGAGACCGACTCTCTATTTGCACCTCCATCTGAAATATTATTTTTAGTTGATGATATAACCAAGATATTGAAAACCCTAAAGAGATTACTCTTGCATTACTTACTAGATATACACACCTCACTGCTTTATCTACTATTGACTTTAAATATCAAAATATTTTCAATCACTATATTGACCTAGCTTACAATTTTGGATACAAAGAATCAGAAAAATATGAAAGATATTTTAGAAATCTAGGACTCTTTATATAATATTAACCAGACGACGATTATAGTTTTAGCTACCAAGATCAATTATTATTTAAAGAACTCTATCTCCTCCTAGTTTATCCTTTTATTAAGACGAAACAGATAACCCTCACTATCAATCTCTCTAACGTTCTCCTTGAAATACTTTTGAAGTACCCCAAAGACAGTTTATTGAAGTAAACCTTGTCTCTCTTTTAGCAAATAAAAGAACATACTTTACAAAGAAAAGAAACACCACCTTCAAAGAATCCAGATCAAGAAGACAATTCTGATTCTGATAGTACTGTTCAAGAAATCTTTACTTCAACTGAAACTTTTGAATTATCAGAAAATTATCATAAACAACTCAACAATAACTTATCTCCATCTGGTATAGATAATTTACTACAGTCAGACATCTTTAAATGCATACCCTTGGGACTATACTTTAATAATATACATATAGTAAATAATAAGAAAAAGTACATTTATGGAGATCAAGTTTATATTTGGGCCAGCACTTAAGTGTGTATTTAGAGGTGGTATGTACTTATAAAGTGTGCATTTAGAGAGGTTTTACTGTATTACCAGAGCAACTTGAAGTTACCTTACCACCTTCTGAGGCAAATCTACTACCAGAACAATCCAAAGTTAATCTACCACCATCACAACCACCTGTAATACTTCTATCAGTAATATTTCTAGTAAACATAATTAAAAATGCTCTTAACAATGCTGCTCAAGCTATGACTAACCTGGCTAATGCTTTTGCATCAGGTGGTAAAAAGTTCCTTTTCAAAATAATTTCTTTACTAGTAATAGAAGTCAAGACCTAGTAGAATGGCTAGAAGAGTTTGAACGAGCTGCTATTGCTAATAATTGAAGTGCTGCTTGACAACTTACTTTTGCTCAACCTATATGAAAGAAATTGCTGCTGAATAGTTTTGAGGTTTTAACCCAGTACCCAATGCTTTTAAGAATGATGATCAACAAAATCGAAGCTTCTACTATCTCTTTAAAACTAAATTTAGTTCAACTAGTCAGAAAATCAAATAGCAAAAACAACTCTTTGATATTAAACAAGAAATAGACTCAGTTAATACCTATATAACTCACTTCTAGAAGTTACAAGTCTAAGTAGACTCTACTAATATTTTCTCTAGTGAATTTATCCTTCAGCTTTTTATTCAAGGACTTAGATCTGAGTATGCTATTGGTGTTCAAGCTGAAGCTCCTGCCAATCTGAATGCTGCCATAGATGCTGCTTGTAATTGAAAAAATAGCTGACTTATATCTGCACCTACTATATACACAAACCAAGCTATCAAACAACTAACTGACCAGATAGCTTAACTTAGCATTAACCTTGCTTAACAGAAACCTGCACCTACTTTAGTACACTATGCCAAAAACTCTACTACTGCTAATAGAATCAGACAACCATCTATCTGCCACTATTGTGGATGCATCAGACACTTTATTGCTAAATGCTATGCTAAACAGAAGGATCAATCATAATCACAAGATCAAAGCCGAAATCGTTATACTAATCAAAGAAATGATTAATCTAGAAGCCAAGACAGAAATTATTCCAGATCTTTTGACTGAAGTAGATCGAGAGATAGAAATAGATCCAGAAGCCATGATAGTTATCTCTAATATTAAGATTATTCTTGAGAACTAGATAGCTATTACTTCTATACTGACAACTTTAGATGATTCTCAAATCGCTTACCTTCTCTTTATTATCATGATGTCAATTACTTTGACCAGAACCCAAACCCTCTTCATCTATAAGTCAAAAGAAATGAGAAACCTACTGGATAATCCCTCTATTCAAAGTGCTCTCTCTGCCCATCTAAATCAAGAAGCAAAATCTATTGCCATCACTCCTAAACCAACCACCATCTCTGTCAAATGCAATATTAAAATTAGAAACAGACTCTACCAAGCTATTATAGATAGTGGAGCATCTATTAGTATGATTTCTTACAAAATAGTCCAAGAGCTAGGACTTAAAATTAAACAAGCCTTGATTAACCTCATCATCTCTATTACTAGAACTTCTTTTTGATCTCTAAAAATTATCTGAAATTTGCCAATCCAAATAGAAGGAGCAATCATTCTTATTATTGTTGAAGTAGTTGCCACTACTTCTTATACTTTACTTCTTGGAAATAACTGGTTCAAAAAAGTTGAAGCTAGTTACAACTAGAAGAATGGCTATTACTTCTTTAAGTGAAAGAATCACAAGTATTATACTTCTACTACTTACGAGAATGACTAACCACTATCTGCCTAACCTACTGTAACCAACTCAGAAGAGTTACTTATATAACCAGGGTATCTAACTCTTAAAGAGGCTTATGCATTTGGTATCAACCTCACCCAAATACAGACAACAACTATGAAACTAGACAGTTTATCAACCTTGCCATTGTACTTGAACTCTTTTTCAAATATGTAGAAATTGTGATTCATCTGCCTATCTCTTTGCTGAATATCCTACCAACTGCTACAACCGTTGCAAAGAAATTGGACATATTGCAGTACATTCCTTTTGCAAGCTTCATGACAAACTTCTTGTTAAACCTGTAGACTAGACCATTTATTTCGAAGCTTACCCAATAACAAATATCACAAATATGATAAATTCAGACATTTTACTGTAGATTGCCCCTATATTTCTTTATAAAGATAGAACAAGATATATTAGTGTGGCTGCGATTCTAATAAAGTAGCTGTTCTGATCAATCCTTCAATACTAGCTATTTAGATTTTTGTAAAGAGTTAGCTCTTGCTAACCTTCATCAAAGCTTCATTCATTCTGTCAACCTTTGTAAAGAATACCAGCATGTCAAACATCAAGATGAATTTGACTAAAATGATGGAATCTGTACTAATTGTGCTACAGTATCTTCTTCTATATTTAACCCAAAAAAACTCTAAAAGAAGAACCAGACCAGCCTGTTCTCAGCCTTAATACCTCTATAGTAGAAACAAATTCTAGTATATCTATTACTACTTCAAAATCAGACATTACCTTATCTTCATTGCTACAACTCTAACAACAAGTAGATTACCAAAGTCAGCTTAATGCATAGCTGCAACAAAAGGTTGAAACTCTTAAAAATTTTAACCAATAGCTTATACAATTGTGGAGAGAAGATAATCAATATACCAACTAGTGTACTGCTCAATTTGCTATCCTCACAGAGTCACAAAATTTTTAGATAATACTAGACAAGATAAAAAACTACCTGAAGACACAGATATTAATGACTCTACACTAACTCCAAGACATATATATGCTATTGATACTCATATCTCTTATAAAAAGTATACAATCTTAAAAGAAACTTTAATAAATATTGGACCTCTCTTAGAAGATAAAGGAAGAAGATTCAAACAACTTTTAGAAGAATTTGCAGACCTATTCATATCAGATATTAACAAACTAGGATGAACTAATCTAGTTATCTATTAAATTTATATGAAAGATATACCCTCTATCAATTCTTAACCTTATTTGATATCTTCTAGTGAACAGGTATTTGTTAAAGAAGAAATCTAACGAATGTTAGACAATAAGCTAATACAATCATCAAATAGCCCATGGATCTCATCTATTGTATTACTATTTCTAGGACACATCATATCATCTAAAGGAATTGTCTCAGATCTAGAGAAAATCAAAGCTGTTCAACAAATTCTACCTCCTAAGAATATAACTCAGTTATGATCTTTTCTAAAATTAATAAAATATTATAGACAATTTATTTGCAACTACTCTGCAATTGCAAAACCCTTGAATCAGCTGCTGCAAAAAGATGAACCCTATAAGTGGACTGAAGCTTAAAACAAAGCTTTTATTAAGCTTAAACAAAGACTTACTAGTACTCCTATACTCTAATACTCAGATTTCTATAAAGTATTCATACTAGCAACCGATGCTTCTTACTATAGATTTGGTGCTAATCTTAGCTAACTCGATAGTCATAACAAAAAACATTCTGTAGCTTATGCTAGTAAAAGTTTGAAGAAAGAAGAAATGAGCTATAGTGCCACTGAACTAGAATATGCTGCCATAGTATAGGCTATTAAACATTTTTATAAATATCTTGGAGCTACCAAGTTTACTTTGATTACAGGCTACTATACTCTTAAATAGTTATTATATACTGCTAAACCTAAAAGAAGGTTAGAATGCTGAATACTTAAGTTACAACCCTATAACTTTGAGATCATTCATAAACCCAGACGAATCTATTCCAATATTAATGCTCTTTCTTGACTTCAGACTCAGACTAAAAAATTCAAGTTATTATAAATTTAGACAGATATTATTAGTTATATCAGTATCTAGATACAGACACTATTCCAGAAGACTTTACCAAGAATCAGAAGAAACAATTAATTAATCAAGCTCAATATTTTGAAATTAGATACCACTTATTTTATAAGAAAAATAGAAAGGACTCAGACAAATCTTTACAAGTTATTAAATAGACAGAAGTAGATCTAGTTCTCTATATGATGCATAAACATCCTACTTTTAGAAACAGATGCAATGCATTATAAAATAGCCAAATGATACTATTGAGACCAAATATATCAAAACATTAAAGAATATATACAGACATGTGAAGAATATCAGAAAAGACAAAAAGGCAGAAGAAAAGAACCTTTAAACTCGATACAAGTTGAACAAGCCTTTAAACGAATTGGTATTGACTTAGTTAGACCTTTATCTATAACTGAACAGAATAATCGCTATATTATAGTAGCAACAGACTATTTGACCTGATGGCCAGAAATCCGAGCTGTATCAAATGCCAGAGCAGAAACTTTAGTAAAGTTTATTTTCAAAAAAATTATCTGTAAATATGGAACTCCCAAGATAATTCTATCTGACTAATGAAGAAACTTTATTAGTGAAACTATCCAAATACTATGTAAAATGTTTCTTATCAAACACAAGTTTTCTTTACTATACCATTTACAGACTAATGGAATGGTTAAACACTTTAACAAAACACTTTGCGAATCACTTGCGAAGGTTAAAGGAACTGATGAATAGGATATATATATACCTGCTATTCTTTTAATATATCAAACTAAAAGATATACTATCACTAATTATATGTCCTTTCAACTAGTATATGGTAGACAAGCTATTCTACCAATCGAAACTATTATCCCTACTGAACCTATACTGGACCCTGACATAGAAATTGACCTCCAGGATAGTGTATTACAACAAGCTTATGAACTAATAGAAAGAATGACTGCAACACAAGAAGAAGCTCAAGTTAATACCAAGAAATCACAACAGAAACAGAAAGAATATTTTGATGCTAGAATCAGACCAGAAGAATTCAAAATTAATGAAAAAGTTTAGATATAACTAAAGGCTTTAAAGAAGTTAAAATCAGTTAAATTTGAAGACAAAAGAGAAGAACCATTTATTATTCAAGCTAAAACGAATAATGACGTATATAAACTTTGAACATTAGAAAGAAAAGTTTTACAGAAATATTATATTAGTGACCAATTAGCAAAATATTATAAGAAACAAACATAGGAACCAATTATTGTTATTGAAAATCCTTAATTTCTAATGAGAAGAGATAAAGACAAAATTTTGTGAAACAGACAATCATACACTTTAAAAAATTATAAATAGACTCTTTATTCAAAAATTTTCTAATTTATATACAATTAACAATGCACAACACCATTTGCAACCAGTAACTATCCAAGCCCTCTAATACTTTCTTACTATTTGGAGAAAAGACTCCGCCTCAAAATAATTTAGAGATTTGTTCCCAAAGTATTTTCTTGTAAAATCTTAATGATTCTAATAATACTAGTGATATTATTACACTAGTAAATATTGTAGTAGACCTCCCATCTAAACCTATCGATATGAATATTCTCTTGGATATCTTTTTACTTAAAGAACCAGAAATTAACTCAACTTTAACCACTACTTCTCCTAAACCAAAAACTGAACCAGATACTAAAGTTTATCAAAAAGTTCAAGACAAACTAATCTAAACCCTAACTTCTTAATTAAATATTTATCCTAACCTATTTATTAATAGAACTTGAA
Organism: Racocetra fulgida; assembly: GCA_910592135.1. Lineage (NCBI taxonomy): Eukaryota > Fungi > Glomeromycota > Glomeromycetes > Diversisporales > Gigasporaceae > Racocetra > Racocetra fulgida. The sequence continues at coordinate 446 of CAJVPZ010000059.1, read as the reverse complement.
AAGACTAACTAACCAAGATTATTTGATAATTGGAAGACAAAGGACATACTCGATCTAAGCAGATAAAAATTATCGAAGCTTATCTGTACTTAGAAATTTTTATTCAGAAACAGACTGATGAATGATAACAAATTTGTGAACTTCTTCAGGCTTCCCAATGCTATTGAAAAACCTAAAACATTTGAAAAGAAGCCACTGTTTTCAACAAATCTTTAATATTCGATCTAAAAAGTTGTTATACTAAACTCAATACTTTACTATTACCCATATTGCTAAGTTTACTAATAGAGAGTATCAGTTTTTAATTAAAAATTTGCAGAGCAAATTTTTATAAGAGGACGGAAATGTTATAGAACAGTTTTATTTTATTAGTTTATTATTTTATTTTAGTATTATTTTATTATTTTGATATCTGTATTTTATTAGTTATTAGTTATTATTATATT